>JAQZBX010066602.1:0-16154 GCA_029593785.1 Cabassous unicinctus
GATTATTCAAAAACACTGTTAACAACCATTGACTGAGGAGAACAATAAGTCTGTTAAATTCTAAGCTACAGTGCTAATAGCTCTGATGTAAATGCCTGACTGACCTAAGCCCATTATAAAGTAGATTTCCTTAGATCTCTGATGTGAGTAAAAAATAAAGGTAAAAACTACTGCTTTAAAGATAGTTTAGGATCTTAATGACCTTTTAGATAGTAAACGTTAAAATGTAACCATGGGTTAGTGCTGCAATTAGATATGTTAGTTGACCACAAGTCTGGTTTATCTAACCTTGGCATCAGAACAGGAATTTCTAAGCCACAAGTTAATGTTAACATCCTACTGCTTACCTAAAGTCTATAGTGTGCCTACAACCTTGCTTAGCTATAGAAAGAATGCTTACGTAAACTTTACATAACTACAGAAGGAATGCATACAAGCCTGCCCAAAGAATAGTATATAAAAACTGAGCTATCCTACATTGAAAAAGAATAAAGAGATATACGTGGATTCTCACTCAACTTGGTGTGCGACTCATCTTTTCTCGCCAACTCCCTTAATCACCTTCAGTCTGCTCCCTCGTGCCTCGGCTGGACCGCGCATATGTGTGTGTGTGTTGATGTGTATGTATATAGAGAAATACATCAGGATTGCAGGCTCAAATTTATAGCTTGATACATATATGGTAGCTAACGATGTGGAATGTGATTTTCCATGTAACTATGGAGAATGTGATCAGGATAGGTCACTGAGGAAGGAATATTTATTTCCCTAATTTTACCAATGAGGAAGTAGAAGCTCAAGGGATTTATATAATTTTCCCAAGAAAAATTATTGGAGGTAATGGTGTTGATTTTCATTTCCATGCATGGAAATGAAGGGAAGTGAGAGTTCCGATAAACAGAGGTACTTGTAAGTTATATTATTTGCTATGAAAGTTTGAAGAGAATGAAGACTGAGAAAAGCCATTATGTTTCATAAGAGGTATCTTGTTGAAGCTTGAAAGTGCAGTGTTAGTAAAGAAGAGGAGTAAGAATAGGATCAAACAGTGACAAGCATAATAAGAACTGTCAAAAAAAAGTCTGATAGTCACAAAGAGAGGAGAGGATTGGAAGACGTTTCAGTCTGCAGCCAGGGTTAGGAAGACTGAGCATGTCTTAAAGCCTAGGGCAGAAGAGGACATTAAACATACATGGCAGAGGGTGACTAATTAGAGAAATACAGATGGTAGAAAATAAGATTAAGAGCACAGGTGAAATACCGCTCTCTCTGACACAGGAGACAGAGAAAAGTTGATGAATGTAGAGGCAGAGTTAACAAGACAAGACAGGGAGGAAAGATGACTGAGGGTCCCATTGCAGGCTCTGTTTATTAAGAGCAAAGGTTGCCTTCTGCAGTGGGGTAAGTGGGCTGGTCTGAAAGTTTGAGAAGCACTGAGAGGGCCTGGCACAGATTATTAACAGGAGTATGTCACTACAAATCTACATTGGTCAAAACTGCATGGTATTGGCACAAGGATAGACATACTGGCCAGTGGAACCAAATTGAGAGTTATGATTAAGATCCTATAAAATGGGGCAGTGCAAAATAGAAACCATAATATAAACCATGAAAAAAAATTCACTAAAAAAAAGAGAGTAGTATATCATATAGTCAATAACAGATATAGATACTAACGGCCTATAGACAAAATTAGCACTAGACTTTACCAGGCTCAGACAGTACCATTCTGCATATCTGAGTGAGGAATGGGAAAAATTCTATTATGGGGAGGGAGTGGGTACATCAGAGACTTGCCGGGGGTCATAAAGAGTATGTTAGGAGGTGGAAGGCTGGGATAGGGGTCAAATGTTCCAGAAGTTTTGGTGAGCTGTGAAGATTTGAGAACTTTAAGGTTTAGGGGTCGAGGTTCAGGCACAATGTGAACTTAGTGTGGGGAACACGTATAATTGTTAATGGAGGATGTGGCTGGAGGCAAAGGTCAGATTTAATTTCTCAGAGATAGAGCTGTGCTAAGATGATCATCACAGTGTATACAAAGATAAAGCAGATAATGAAAGGGTGTCCATAAGGTCACTGAATTTAAAAGAGTGAGGAAAAGTGAGGTCAGGGGATAAAATGTGGGATTGCTTTAGTTTATGAAGCTGTCTACATGAAGAGGAAATTTTCAGGCTATATATATAGCCACAAATTATGGAAGGTTTTGGGGGTGAGAGAAAAAGGCTGTGAAGATATAAATCAGTCCATTTTCAACAGTCCTCATGTCTGGCAGGACTTATATTTCTAGTTATCTGCCTCTCCTGGGAACAGGGGTTTAGGATCCTATGCTGTGGTACCATCAAATTTCATTGAAAAACTGAGGCTACATACCTCTAATATCATGGGATGAAATGGTGTGAATAAAGAGCAAAAACTACTTTTCCTGTTGATTCATATTGCTCCTAGGTGACATCACATGATCTGGAGTTAGACTTTATACAGTGTTTTTTAAAAATTAAGGTCACTGTATTGCATTGTAAAAAATACAGTTTTTTTTTTTTTTTTAATTAAGGTCATACCTGTATATATTTTTAAAATATATTTTATTAGAGAAGTTGTGAACTTACAAAACAATCATGCACATGTGCTGAATTCCCATATAACACCCCTTCACCAACACACTATATTGTTGTGGAATATTTGTTACAGATTATAAGATACTATCATCAGAATATTACAGTAACTATGGTCTATAGTGTACATTTGGTATATTTTTTCCATACGCCCCTATTATTAGCATAGTACATACTTGGCCTTGATGGGAAACATCATCACCTCCTATCCTATCTGAGGGCAGGGATGGAGCCACAAGTGTACAACAATCCAGTCTGTGTGGGCTGAAAGCACCTGCAGTTGCCCAGAGATGCTGAGGAAACACAGCATCCCTCCTGTCATTTCAGGGGCCAGGGATGGAGCCACAAGTGTGGGCCATCCAGTCCATGTGGGCCAAAAGCTACTACAGTTGTCAGAAGAGGCTGGTGCAGGTTCCCCCAGCTTCCTCCCTACCAGAGGTGGGGCTAGAGCTTAGGCTATGGCTGCAATCTGAGCTGAGTGTTAAGAAGTCAGTCCCTACGGTTAGTGTGAGTTTCAATCAGCCCCACTTCCCCTCAAGCCAGGGATGGAATTAAAATGGAGGCTACCAACCTATTTCCGATTAGGACAGGTTCAAACTTTAGCTGTTCTTAGGATTAGACTTTATCAGCAGAATTTACTAATCAGTTTACTGAAGTCAGTGCCCGACCATCTTTTCCTCCTCAACTTTTAGGAAATGAAGCTTCCAACTCTAGCCAGGCAACAGCTTCCAAGGCATCTTGCACCCCCAATGGGGGATGGACACCGGCCTTCATGGTGTGGAGTACTCTACTCATAAGTCTTCACTGCAGATGGGCAGTCACCATCTTCTGTTCGTCCCAAGATGTTGCAGGATGCTCTTCTGGTCTCCTAGGCCCACAAACAGATGCTTTAGTAGATCTGGGTGATTATTAACTGCTCTGTAGGATGAGCTGACTCTTCGAGCAACTTTGCTGCTATCTTCCCAATCCACCCCCATCATTTTTTTTCAAAAATTTTTTAACACTTCCTTACTTTCTTCATTTTTAAATTATGTATGCATTCTTTTATTTTTTTAGATTTACAGAAAAATTAGAATGTACAGAGAGATCCCATTTAACTCACCCCCCCACTCATAGTTTCCTCTATTATTTTTTTAAAATATATATATATTTAAAGATACTTAGATACACAAATGTTACACAAAAAATATAGGGATTCCCGTATGCCCCACTCCACATACCTCCCACACCCTCCCACATAAATAACATCCTTCATTAACACGGCACATTCATTGCAATTGATAAACGCATCCTGGGGCATTGCCATTGAACATGGACCATAGTTGATATTGTAGTTTACACTCTCTCCCACACAATTCTGCAGGCCTTGGAAAGATATATAATGGCATATATCTGTCATTGCAATGCCATTCAGGACAATTCCCAAGTCCCAAAATAGCCCCTGCATTACACCTCTCTTTCCTTTCCCCTGCCCCTAGAGCCTCCACTGGCCACTGCCCACATCAATGCTGTAATTTCTTCCATTGCTAAAATCCCAAAAAGTCTATAGTAGAATATGAGTAAGTCCACTCTAGTTTATAGTTCATCCCCCAATCCTGAGAATTCTGGGGTGATGATGTCTACTCCACCTCTAATTGAAAGGGGGCTTCAATCCCATACAGCCGATGGATAGGACTCTCTTGCTTGCAGTTGTAGGCTCTCTCATCTCCTTGGCATGGTGGTTGTCAATCCTCCCCTCCTTGTTAGTTGTCCTGGGTGAATCCAATGAACTGGAGAGTAGGTGTTGCAACTCCACTGAGGCTCAGGGCCCAGCTGGCACATGGACAGTCCAAAGATTAAAGTCTCTTGGATGTACACCTACTAACTCCAGCACCAAGTATAGGTTCAAATAGAAGGAATAGATGAGCCATATGTAGAAGCCATAACTGAGTCCAATTCTGTCACTCTCAGGAGCACAAACTCCAAATAGGGCTCACTGGCAAGACATCAAACTCTGGAGCTATCTTCCCTGACCATAGGACCTAGGTGTCTCCAGAGCCCTCAGGATCCCCACTATTTGGGATACTATCCACTCTGGCAGGCTATGAGATCCTGCTGAGATGTGCATAAGCGTCACCTCTGGGATGACCTCTCGACTCATCTTGAAGTCTCTTAGCTATATAAACTCATTTGTCTTTACCTTTTCTTCTTTTTTTTCAAGGTCTTTTCCCAGTTGCATTGATAGTTGGTGCTTGGTAGTAATCCCTCGGTGCCAGGGAGGCTTATCCCCAGGAGTCATGTCCCATGCTGCGGGGAAGGTAATGCATTTATATGCTGAGTTTGACTTAGAGAGAGGCCACATTTGAGCAACAAGGAGGCTCTCAGGAGGCAACTTTTAGGCACCCCACAACACTAGGCTAAGTTTCAATTTCAAGAGCAAAGGCTGACAAGCATAGTTGTCAATATCAAGGGCCCATCAATAGACCATCCTCCTTCGCCAGTCATTGCCCCTGCATTTGGGGGACAGTTGCTGCTCCATTAGAGAATGTGGCAGAGCTCTTCAGGATGGGAATTCCATATTCTCTCAGTTATTGTGTGAACCTCCACCCACTGTGAGAATGCCCCGTGAACTTTTGAACACATTTATATACCTTATATGTATGTCTAGGTGAACTTCCTTCCATGTATCCTCCATCACTAACACCCCACACCAATGATCCTCCCTTGACTCAGTTGTAACCTTTCTGTGATCTAAAGCTTCTTCAAAAATGAAGCCAATAAAATAGCCAAATGCAATTAAGAGGAAAATAAAATAATAATGATAGGTTTAAATATAAGAAATAAAATAGATAAAAATTTAAAGAAAACTAAGACTAAAATAAAATTAGAAAATTGGGATATTAAAAAATGAAAATATTTAAAAAAATCTTTTTTGACATTTTGCTTTTCATCACTGTAATATCTGTTGTCCTGTATGTACAGTGACATTTTCTTTCATTTATTCCCCAGTGTCTTACTTTTTTTCATTTTATTTTCAAATAAGTTTTAGGTCATAGTAAAGTCACATACAGAATACAGAGGACTCCCATATACCCAACATCCTCCCCCTTTTCTCTCTTCCCGTATTAATACCTTTTTATATGTGGATGGTACATTTGTTAAAACTGATGTACAAATAGTGAAACATAGCTACTAACCATGGTCAATGGTTTACATTATGGTTTACATTTTAGACCGTACACTTTTATAAATTTTGATGATATTTAACATGGCCTGTGTCCATCATTGCAAAATCATGTAGAACACTTCCATTGTTCACTAAATACCCCCTGTTCCATCTATTCTATTCCTCCCTCTCCCTCCCCTAAGGGCCACACCTTGGATGACAAGATTCATAGTTACTTGCAACAACACTGAGGTCTTGACACACTGGTTTATCCTTCCCTATTAGGAACTGCCCATGCTCTCGAGAGACTTCCGCCCCTCTGTTTCAGAGCATATCGGTCCTCCCCAGGATGGGAGTCCATCTCCTTCCCACTCATTATGTGGGTCTCCACCCACTGATACAGCATATTATGACAAAATGATCACTCGCACACTCCCTAGAAAGAAGCCTGCCCCAGATGTGTCCTGTTCCAAATACCGCCCCCATCCAAAACCCTAAACCCATAACCTTTCCTTGTCATATTGCCATAAGAGCGTTCGCAGTTTTGTATTTTCAACCACATACCTGCCAATCCCCAGTGTTCACCTTTTCCCTCCCCTAGCCCTCCCCCGAGTCCCATGGACCATCCAACCCATCCTCCCCAATCTACCCACCTGTTAAACCTGCACCACCCAACCCAATAATATCACTACCCTCCTGTCATATCCCTTCAATGCCCAACTACAAATTCCACCTTATCATAGATTACATTCGTATGGGCATTGGCTAACAACCTTCTCCCTTTCTATTTCCTATAAACCTATCTTCCAGACAATAGCTCTCTGAATCTGCTCAATTTACTTCCTTCATATCGGTGAGGTCATGTAATATTTGTCCTTCAATGCCTGGCTTGCTTCACTCAACATAGGGGCCTCAAGATTCATTCATGTGATCCCATGCATTAGCACTGTATTCCTTCTTACAGCTGAGTAATATTCTATTGTATGTATGTACCACATTTTGTTTATCCATTCATCTGTTGATGGACATTTTGGTTGATTCCAACTTTTGGCAATAGTTAATAATGCCACTATGAACATTGGTGTGCATATATTTGTTCATCTCCTTGCTTACAATTTTTCTGGGTATATACCCAGCAGTGGAATTTCTGGATCATATGGAGTTCTATAGTTAGTTTTTGGAGGAACCGACAAACTGTCCTCCATGATGACTCGACCATTCTACATTCCCACCAGCAGTGGATGAGGGTTCCCATTCCTCCACATCCTCTCCAACACTTACAGTCCTCTGTTTTTTTAATAGCCGCCAGTTTAATGGGTGTAAGATGGTATCTCATTGTAGTTTTAATTTCCATTTCCCTAATAGCAAGTGATGTTGAGTATCTTTTCATGTGCTTTTTAGCCATTTGTATTTCTTCCTTGGAGAAGTGTCTTTTCAAGTTGCTTGCCCATTTTTCAAATGGGCTGTCTTTTGATTTTGAGGTGTAGGATTTCTTTACATATGCTGGATATTAGGCTCCTATCAGATATAGGGTTGCCAAATATTTTCTCCCATTGGGTAGGCTGCCTTCTTACTTTCTTGATAAACTCCTTTATGGTACGAAAGTTTTTAATTTTGAGAAGATCCCATTTATCTATTTTTTCTTTCACTGCTCATGCATTTCCTATTACAAGGTCCTTAGATGTTTCCCTACAGTATCTTCCAAAGTCTTTATGGTTTTAGCTCATATATTTAGATCTTTGGTCCATCTTGAGTTGATTTTTGTATAAGGTGTGAGATAGTGTTCTTCTCTCATTCTTTTGGATATGGATATCCAGTTCTCCAAACACCATTTGTTGAAGAGGCCATTCTCTCCCAGTTGAGTGAGCTTGGTGGCCTTGTCAAATATCTGATGGCTATATATGCAACAGTCTATATTCGAACTCTCAATTAGGTTCCATTCGTCAGTATGTCTATCCTTGTGCCAATACCATGCAGTTTTGACCACTGTAGCTTTGTAGTATGTTTTAAAGTCAGGTAGAGTGATTCTTCTGATTTCATTTTTCTTTTTCAGTGTGTCTTTGGCTATTCAGGGCCTCTTGGCCTTCCAAATAAATTTTATAGTTACTTTTTCCAATTCAATAAAAAATGCTGTGTTGATTTTTATTGGTATTGCATTAAATCTGTAGATTAGTTTGGGTAGGATAGACATCTTAATGATGTTTAGTCTTCCTATCCATGAACAGGAGATATTCTTCCATTTATTTAAGTCTTCTTTGATTTCCTTTAACAGTGTTGTGTAGTTTTCTGTGTATAAGTCATTTACATCTTTAGTTAAATTTATTCCTAGGTATTTGATTCTTTTAGTTACTATTGTAAATGCTATTTTTTTCTTGATTTCCTCCTCAGATTGCTCATTATTGGCATACAGAAATGCTACTGATTTTTGTGTTTTGATCTTATAACCTGTGACTTTACTGAACTCATTTATGTCTAGAAGCTTTGTTGTAGATTTCTCAGAGCTTTTGATGTATAGGATCATGTCATCTGCAAATAAGTGAAATTTTTATTTCCCCAATTTGGATGCTTTTTTTAAATCTTTTTCTTGCTTCAGTGCTCGAGTAAGTACTTGTAACACAATGTTAAATAGGAGTGGTGATAGCGGGCATCCTTGTCTTGTTCCTGATCTTAGAGTGAAAGATTTTAGGATTTCACTATTGAACATGATGTTAGCTTGGGATTTTTCATATATACCTTTTATCATGTTCAGATAGTTTCTTTCTATTCCTAGCTTTTGCAGTGCTTTTATCAAGAAAGAGTGATATATTTTGTCAAATGCTTTTTCTGCATCTATAGAGATGATCATGTGATTTTTTTCTTTCGATCTGCTTATGTGGTGTATTACATTGATTGATTTTCTTATGTTGAACCATCCTGGCATACCCAGGGTCAAACCCCATTGGTCATGGTGTATAATTCATTTGATGTGTTGTTGAATATGATTAACAAGTATTTTATTGAGGATTTTAGCATCTGGGATCATTAGAGAGATTTGTCTGTAATTTTCCTTTTTTGCGGCATCTTTGTTTGGCTTTGGTATTAGGGTAATGTTGGCATCATAGAATGAGCTAGGCAATGTTCCTTCTACTTCTATTTTTCGGAAGAGTTGAAGCAGGATTCGAGTTAGTTCTTTCCAGAGTTTGGTGGAATTCATCTGTGAAGCTGTCTGGTCCTGGGCACTTCTTAGCTGGGAGGTTTTTGAAGACTGATTCAATCTCTTTTCTTGTGATTGGTCTGTTGAGTTCATCAAAGTAAAGAGAGGTGGAATTTAAGAACAACAACAGAAAGCGGAAGATAGAAAGATGAAGGAAGGAAAAGAGATAGCGTTGGTAGACAAGATCGGTATACTCAGAAAAGGGAAAATCAAGGAAGTGGAAACACAGCAACCAAGAAACAAGCCAGCAGCACCTAATTAAGAAAAAAAGAAAAAAAGGGGGGGGAGGGGAAGAAAGAGGAAAGAAAAACAAAAATACAAAAAAGCAAACACACAAGAAAGCAGTCAAACACAAACTAAGGAAAAACAGCCTTCCCTCTTAGGCCCCTGAGGAGCTTCTCAGGCTGCTGGTGCTCATCAATCAGTTACCCTGCAGCCTGTCCTCTGCAGGTTTTTTTTTTTTAAAGATTTATTTATTTATTTATTTATCCCCGCCTTGCTGCTTGTGTTTGTTGTGTCCATTCACTGTGTGTTTCTTCCATGTCTGCTTATCTCCCCCTTGCTGTGAGGTCCTGCTGCATCAGCCCACCGCGCCGCGCGGGCTGGCCTGCTCTCACAAGGAGGCCCTGGGAAGCGAACCCGGGGCCTCCCATATGGTAAACGGGAGCTCTATCCATTGAGCCACACCCACTTCCTGCTGTGAGGTCTTGCTGCATCAGCCTACTGCGCGCAGGGGCCGGCCAGCCTGCGCTCACAAGGAGGCCCTGGGAAGTGAACCCGGGGCCTCCCATATGGTAAACGGGAGCTCTATCCATTGAGCCACACCCGCTTCCTCCTCTGCAGGTTTTGATGCGGGTTTTAGCGAGTAAACTAAGTTAATTTTTTTAAAGTAGCATTTTTTTTAAGAAAAATAAGAGACCCAAGAGCGGCTAATACAGAAATGTCTATGTTCTCCCTGCCCTAAAGTATCAGCTGGATGTTTGATATCCTGGTGGATCAGTGCTCTAAGAAGAGCCAGGACTTGAACTAGGGACCTCGCATATTCAAGGCAGTATCTTCTCCACTGAGCTGACCTTTCTCATTGGGTCTGTTAGCTCTTCAGATAGCTATCCAGTCACTTTCCCTCAGGCTGGTTTGACTCTTTGCAGTGGGTAGATTCCTGCTGTTTAGATATCTGTCTGTCTCTGCCCCTTTTCTATTCTTACTGCTTTCTCTCCCAGGGAGGCAGGATGCAATAATCTGTGTGAGCAGATAATCCCCTCACCTCTCCTGATCAGGTTGAGTTCCCTTCTGAAATCCAAATGGGACCCTGGTGACTGAACTTACCACAGAAAAATGACTCTCAATCTTCTTCCAGACCACTTCCTCCTCTCAGGGGACCCTAAATAGGCTCTTGGAAGCTTATTAAATGCTTCCTACTGCCTGCCTCCTTTAGGGGAGTTGAAATTTTGACAGTTTTCAGCACGGGACTAGTCAATTGCCTGACTCCGACCCCTCCCAGGCCAAGTTTCTCTGTTCCAGGGCAGTTAGGTAAATCAGCTTTCCTCAGCAGATTCGCCTCTCCCCCTTCCTGGTGCCACCTCGAGCCGGCTAGTACGCACTCCAAAGCTCAAATGGAGTCCAGGCAACCAAATCCACAGAAAGAAAACTCCTCTCCTCCCCTCACCAGAACCCTCCCACTCATGTAGAATGCTTTCTCCTGCTGGGTGGCCGGTAGGAGTCAGGGCACACAACAGCTTCCTGCTCTGAGGGTGGGGCTTAGCGGACAGTTGTTTCCAGCCACGGAGCGAGAAACTCAGGGTTTTACCTTGAGCAACCTATCCCCCGTCCAGCTCCCTTCAGATTGATGCCCTGAAGCCTTCTGCTCTGTGGGTTACCAAAACAGCCTACTTGGGCAGGATCTTACCCCCACTCAGCTGTCCCTTTGAGAGAGATGGTGAGCGCCCTTTTAAACTGACACCATCTTGCCACCACCACTCCCCTATTATTCTCCCTACTTTCTTGCACTGCAAGATATTCCAGGCTTATCTTGTGTATTCCCTGCCCCAATCCTAGAATCAGTCAATTTTCCATGGAGCTCTGACTCCTTTTATTGGAAGATAGTATTAAAAACAAAGATATGGACACTGGTGTGGTCAATGCTACTGGAGTGTTGTTAACATTCATTATGGTTTTACTTTGCATTTCGCTGATATGCTGATTGTTTTTCTTCATGTGCTTTATTGCCAACTGTGTATTCTCTTCAGTGAAGTAGCTCTTCATGTCTTTTTCCCATTTTAAAATTGGATTGTTTGTTTTCTGTTGAGTTTGAAACTTTTTATATATTCTAAATACTAGTCCTTTGTTGGGATATGTGGTTTGCAAATATTTTCTTGCAGTCTGTATCTTCTCTTTTCATTGTGTGAACAGGTTCTTTCATAGAGTGAAATAATTTAAAGTCCATTTTGATGAGGTACAATTTGTAACAATTTAAGGTTTTTTTTTTACTTGAAATTGTATGCTGGAGTCAGCTTACATCAGCATTTGAGAGGTGGTTGTTAAATATTAAGAAATTTTGCAAGCTGATTGATAAAGGTAGCATGAATTCACCACTGTATGAGTATTTACACCACAAAAATCAACAACTGCTACAAATAAGAAGTTCTAACCATTTTTTCCCTCCCAGAGAACTGGTTTACCAACATACCACTGCCTTTCTCAAAGAAACATAACAATAGAGAAAAAGTAATCTCTTAATTTTGTAACTTTTATTTTCTTAATCATCTTAATTAACAAGTTTTAAATTTATAGTTTAATACTACCAGGTAAATTAGAAAGTCAAATTTGTATTTACTTTAACCACAATTTTTATGTGCAAAATAAGATTCACTGCTTCACTGGATATTATTTAATTTAATTTAATTTTTAAAATATTGTTTAACCATTTTTAAGTGTACAATTCAGTATCATTAATTTACACTACTGTGCTACCTTCACCACCACCCATTACATAAACATTTTCAACACCCCAAAAGGAAACTGTACCCATTAAACAATATCTCCCCACTTACCTCTCCCCCCAATCCTTAGTAACCTGTAATCTACTTTGTCTTCAGAAGTTTGCTCATTCTATATATTTAATATAAATGAAATCCTACAATATTTGTCATTTCATCAGCATAATGTTTTCAAGGTTCAGAACTTCATTTATTTTCATTACAATAATGTGCCATTGTATGGATATACCACATTTTATTCATCTGCTGAGTGACACTCGGTTTGTTTCCAATTTTTGGCAATCGTAAATAAAACTGCTATGAAAATGTTACAAGTATCTGTTTGATTCCCTGCTTTCATTTCTTTTGGGGATATACCAAAAAAGGAATTGCTGGGTCATATGGTAATTCTACGTTTGGCTTTTTGAGGTACTAACAAACTATTTTCCTGGATTTTATATTTTTGGCAAAAAATAAACTCACCTTTTCTGAATGCAGCAGAAGTAATGAACTAAACAATGATGGAAATAATTCTGAAGATATGAAAATCTAAAGAGTTTGTCCTGGTTTTACTCAAATGTATGTTCTCTTATAAAATTGAGTCAAAATTTGTAGCCATAATTGATAATTATGTGCTAAAACAATAATGTGTTTTATCAATAGTGGAAGAGTATTGCCTAGTGAAGCAATGAAAACACCAAAATTTAAGTAGCATTTAATACAAAACATCAAGATATAAGTCCATAACCAAAGAATTATTCAAGAGAATATATTGACTTAAAACTGATAGATGTAGATGTTTATAATTTCTCATAAAGGTAATTGTGCTTTCTGGGCTCTTTATTAATATCTCTTCAGGTTGCACAAACTAAAATTAACATGCACAATTGCAAAGCCGTTAAGTGCTAACTTGGAAATGCTGGGTAAATTTTGGGCAAAGAAAGATGCTGGGCTATCTCTTTCCAATAACACAGTAGCACAATAGTATTTAATAATTCATATAATAAATAAAGCAGTCAAAATACCTTTCCTTGTAAATTGACCAGTACATGTACAATTTGCACATGATGGTAACATGAAGAAAGACTGATTTTTTTTTCTTCTTTGGCCACAAACACAACTAGCTCTGAAGTACATAAAATTCTGAAGGATTACATTTTGAACAAATATGTTTTTTTATTAGAGAAGTTGTGAGCTTACAAACCAATTCTGCATAATGTGCAGAATTCCCATACATCACCCCTCCACCAACACCTTACATTGTTGTGGGACATTTATTACAGGTTATGAAAGCACCTCATCAGACTATTACCACTAACTGTGGTCCATAGCTTACATTTGGTAATTTTTTTTCAACAGATCCCCTATTAACATCGTGTATTACTGTTGTCCATTTGTTTTAGTTCATGAGAAAACACTCTCATATTGGTATGGCAAACCACAGTCCATCTTCCTCACATGGTTCACTGTGTTACACAGTCTATCCAAAGTGTACAGTGTCTCTTCCTTTCCTCACAATTAATGAATATGGTTTTAAATTTAAGTTTTCTATACTAATATGTTCTGACATTGAATCTTAAGTGACAAGAAAATATTCTGGAGAGGTTACACAAATTAAGGTGTTTGCAGACTGTAAATTATATCTTCCTTCATGCATAAAATTCCACTATGAAAAAACATATCAGTTGAACTGAATAATGTTCTTGATGACATGGTAAAAATTGTGAATTACATAAGGTCAATGCATTATTTCTTTGAGATATTCTCTTTAATAAGTGATAATTTAAATGCTCATCTTAACAATGGTTACTGTCTATTTGTGATTTCCAAGAGGAAAGTTTTTATTGAATATTTGAACTACAGAGTAAACTTACACTGTTTCTCCCAGATATGAAACCAGCATGATCTCAAAATTTTAAATATATGTATTAGCTAGACATACTTATTTTTCTGATACCTTTGATATTTTTCAATGATTTTAATACTTCTAGTCAAGGAAAGATTACAAAATGGTTTTCATGAACAGAGGGGAAACATAAAAATTAGAAACTTGAATGAAGAGAGCTTCTATAAATTGTTATGATATATAACATAATTTATCATGAGTTATCATAACCTTTATATCATGATTTATCAATAAGTCAATTTTGATAGTGAACATCTGTGATAAGTTATTGTCAAGTCCTTAAATATTCAATTCTTTTTTCCCCCAAGTTTCAAATATTAATTAATCAGTGTAAACCCCAACATGATGCACCAACATGATTTCATGTATTTAGAAGGGAAATATCTCTGGGTTAAGTCGAAATTGTGCAGATGGCTTCTGGAAGACTTTCATGTTAAGTCACTTTTAAAGGAAACATTTCGTTTAGACGTCTGGCCTTCTTTCCTCAGTTTGCTGTAATCCACATTCACTAGTAGAACCTGAATTGTTCATTGGAACCCAGTTTGTTCCAGGGTTCTGGGTTATTCTTTCTGTCCCAACTGACATCTGGATTGAACATTGCCAGGCGCAAGCCATTCAGTGCTGCTCCGGTAGCTCCAGTGCCAATAAATACAAAGAGGGGGATCAAGCTCGGGTGCTTCTTGGCCTGCCTGGAGATCTGGCAGAACATGTTTGCAGCAGAGGCCTCGAATACGGAAAGAGCAAAGACCTAAGTTTCAAGGCCCAGGTTTTAGCAGTCTCTGCACCGAGACTATGTGGGTGTCCCAAATCACCTTCATTTCTAATTTAAATTTTATTTTGCTTTAAAAAAAATCTATGCGTAGGAATTCATGGATCCAGAATCTATTTCTTTCCTCAAATATAGTTTAACTTTAACTGTAAATTCACAGAATAAATTGTTGGGACTGGCTACTGAAGAAAGATCAAGGATTAATTTTGAAAATAGAACATCATTTTCTTTAACTTGTATAAAAATTAAACCTGAATATACTGAGCTAGTTGTAAAATTTCTTTTAAAAATTCTTCTCAATGTGCTGTGTAAGATGGGTTTTTCAAAAATGAGTGTTATTTAAATAAAACAAAAACAA
This sequence comes from Cabassous unicinctus, assembly GCA_029593785.1. Classification (NCBI taxonomy): domain Eukaryota; kingdom Metazoa; phylum Chordata; class Mammalia; order Cingulata; family Chlamyphoridae; genus Cabassous; species Cabassous unicinctus. Next base: position 14,956 of record JAQZBX010066602.1, read on the forward strand.
AAACAAAGAGACGGTTTAGATATACATTATCCTCTGGAAAGCAGCGTTGCTGTCAACAGATTAGATGAGTTATTAAGCTAGAAGCAAGTTTGTGTGTCTCATTAAAACTTTTATTAGTTACAAGAATAGCCTTCCTTCAAAGTGTTCATATAGGTGTTTCTTATGGGAATTGCTATTTTACTCAATTGTCACAATTGTAGGAAATAAAAAGTTATAAATGTAATAACAATTAACTTATATACACTTTCAATAAATGAGTAGTTTTTAAAATTTTTTCTTTCCCTCTGTTATATTTGTACTCATTTAATTCATTAAAATTAATTTTGTATGTGAATTTAAAATAAATGTGGGCTAGTTTGTACTTTTCATGACTTTTTTATTATTTCATTTGCATAAAAGGGATAGTTTCATGAAATGGTAAGCCCTTCAAAGGAAAGAATGTCCTAGGTCAAAGGGCTTATATTTTATCACAGAGGTGGTTTTAATAACATGGGCTTTCACTTTCCATTAATATTGTTATCCTCCAACTAATTTTACCATTTCTAATAATGGACAGGAGAAAGGAATATAGAGTCTTGGTGGTGGTGGTGATGATGATGAATAATGATGATGATATAATTATAAATCAATGATAATAAAAACAAGTATTTATTTAGTTCTTATGTGTCAAATGCAGTTTTTTAACACCTAAGAAAGTTAAGGCCAGGATAGGTTAGGTAACTTGCTGAAAGTCACTTACATAATGTGTGGTGAAACAGCGAACTCTATTGTAAATGATGGGCTGCAGTTAATAGTACAATTATAAAAATGTTCTTTCATGAATTGTAACAAATGTACCACGCTAATGCAAGGTAGGGTGCTATATGGGTACTCTATATTTTATGCATGATTTTTTTGTGAACTTACCCTTCTCTAACAACAACAAAAAAAGATATGGTAGAGTTGAGATTTGAATTCAGGAAGTTGATTTTAAAGCCTCAATTCCTAACCATTAACCCATTAACCACTAACCACCAACAAAGCTGAGGTGAACATTGCTCAAAATCATTAACATAGCTATGCAGGAAAATTACAGTTGTCTCCCAAGAGAAAAAAGGAAAAGAAAAAAAAAAAGGAGATAAAACAAAGAAAATAATACTTGTCTTTCTTAAAGTCTCCTCTAAAGCATCTAAACTAATGCTTCCAAACTGTCATGTGCA
>JAQZBX010066603.1:0-16088 GCA_029593785.1 Cabassous unicinctus
TATGCTCTGAATCAGTGTCCTCTCTCTGGTGCTGTTTCTCCCATAGCCAGGATTCATGGGTCCAGGAATCAAGGGGTGGAAATGGAATGGCACCACTCACTATTACCCCTAATGATGCACTAGGAAAATTTTTGCTTCCTGTCCCTGCAACCTTAAGCTCTGGTCGTCTACAGGTTTTAGTCCCAAAAGGAGGAGTGCTGCCACCGGGGAACATAACAATGATTACATTGAACTGGAAATTAAGACTGCCATCTGGCCACTTTGGGCTCCTTTTACCTGGGAATCAACAGGCAAAGAAGGGAATTACTGTACTGGCTGAGGTAATTGATCCTGACTATCAAGGGGAAATAGGACTACATCTACATAATGCAGATAAGGAGGAGTTTGCATGGAATGCAGGAGATCCTCTAGGGCATCTCCTAGTCCTGCCATGTGCTGTGAATAAGTCAATGGAAAATTGCAATAAACCAATTCAAGCAGGACTAACAATGGCCCAGAATCTTTGCGAATGAAAGTTTGGTTCACCCCACCAGGCAAAGAACCATGGCCAGCTGAAGTGCTTGCTGAAGGTAACGGGAACATGGAATGGGTAGTAGAAGAAAGTAGTGATGAATATGAACTTCGACCATGTGACCAGTTACAGAAACGAGAACTGTAATAGTCATGAACCCTTCTTCCATGTTTCATTATGAGTATGATTGTATATGTACACAAAATGAATTTCTTTGGTTTCTTCCCCAACCTTTTCCCCTATCATGATAAGTTGTATTAATTCCATGGCATAATATTTAAGGATGTCAAGTTTAAGAGTCACTATTACCCAAGGACTTTCACCCTGTTCTGTGGGGAATTAAAGTGTTTCCAGTTGTATGCAGGGGAGTTGAACTTTGTTAGGTGGAAATATATATGTATGCTTGTCTGTTATTATTTTTACTTAGAGTCTAAGTATGGTTTAGAGTAATGTGTATGACTGCCGAGTTGACAAGGGGTGGAATGTGATGGTTAGGCTAATGTGTCAACTCGGCCAGGTAATTGTGTCCAGGTGTTTGTTCCCACAAGCACTGGGCTAACTGTAATACAAGGGCATTTATGGACTTCAATCACCAGTGAGTTTTCTGCATGGATGGCTGATTACATCTGCATCGATCTGGGAGATTACATCATCAGTGGGTGGCGCTTTTATCCAATCAGTTGAATGACTAAAAAGGGTAAGTGATTTCAATATTCAGAGAGAATTTCCCAGCTCATCGTTGGACAGGCAGCTTCTCCCAGAAACTCATCAACGACCTTTCGTCGGACTTTATTCAGAGCCACTAGTTTGCAGCCTGCCTGCGGAACCTGGAATTGTGCATCCCCACTGTCGCATGAGAGACTCTTTTAAAATCTCATATTATTGACTGATCTCTCCTGTTGATTCTGTTTCCTGAGAAAACCCTGACTAATACAGGCTGGAAAATGCCACTGCCCAGAACCTTCTAGGCAAACTCAACACCCTTCTGGCTATCATGGTGATCCTTTTGGTCTTTGTCTCTACAGTAACCAATTGCACAGCTGCCCTCATGAAGACTCACAACAGGATGTTCAGCACTTGATTCATTGTGGTTTTCATTGCCTGTCTCTGGAAGTATTGGGATGCCCTCTTTAGGTATGTGGAACATTGTTTTTATTACCCAGATGATCCTGGCACAAAAAGGCAGCTGCTCCCCTCCCCTCTGGTGAGTGTATGCAGCAAAGAATTAGACAGCAACTTACCTACTCTGAAGTTTTCTACAAGAGTTGAGTGAATCTGTTTTCATTTAGAATAATGTTTTTTTCTTCAAGAGACACAATTGCAATAGCATTTTTTAGATTTTATCCAAGAAGATTTTTGGGCAAAAATTTTGGATTGTTTGCATGTAGTATGATTTTCCTTGGAATGCAAATCTTAAAACAGTCCTTTAATAGGAAACAACAGACTGGAGCACACTGAAGTGCAATCTAAATTGTGGCTTGAATGACTGCACTAAACCCACTGAGAAGATGGGAAAACCTGATTAGGGCAAACTGGTTCAACTTAGCCCTCTGCCTTTTCTGGGCTCACCACCTTTCCCCATCTCAGACTAAAGTTACTGTGAAATCCTACCATGTTCCATGTCTGAGTTTTTGGATTCAAGTGGATTTTCTTTATACATTGAAGAACACCTGGATCTCCCAGACTTTCTCACTCAAGTTGGCCACACATTATAACCCTGGAAGTATGATCACTTTTAATCTGATCCATTAACTTCTTCTAGGATACCGAAGTGAGAGCATCATGTCCCACAGGGTCACTGCACAGCCCTACTACAGTATTTTGAAGTAGCCCTCTAAATACATAATTTTAAGAAAAAGTCCTTGGCAACACTTTTAAGGTTTTTTATGTGTGTATAGTGACAATTTTTAAAAAAATCTGAACAGTATACTTGAAGAGTATATTACTCAAACTCTCAATGCTTCCTTATGTTTTATAATAGAATTTTAAATTTATGGTTATTATCTTTCTTTTTGGACTAGGTTGTGAAGGACTTTTATTTTTCTTTGAAATAAAGAAGTGATGTTTTTAAATGGAAAAATGTGAAGGGATAGGGTAGAAAATTGATTCAAAAGGAATGGAGTTTTGACATATATATAGAACATGGAAGAATGGTTTAATTAGCAAGGCACAGTACAATTTGAAAGGGTCAACAGACATGATTATTTTGTCTTAGAAAATGAGTAAATGGTGACTAAAGTGGGCAGTAACAATGAGGAGTAGTAGAGACTGATGTTTACAAAGTGGGGTGAATACACTAGACATTTCTGTGTGGGAGGTCAGAGGAGAACCTGGACATATGGAGTAATTTTTCAATAAGCTGTAAAGAGAGGAGTCTGTGGTAATGGGTGGGGCCTCTAATCATTGATCTGAGGGGTAACATATCCAGGCACAAACCAGGTGTGTTGTGTACCCGTCACAGTGAGCATGTTTAGGAATCTGAGTTTGGAAGACAGGCAGAGAGTACATTCAAATTCTAGCTATAACATTTTCTAGCTATGGAAATTTGTCAGATTACTAAAGCTTTCTGAATCTCCTTTCACCTGCTCAGTTAAATGCGCAAATGAATCATAAACAGCACTGTGATGGTGAGGAATAAATAAGCAAATATATGTAAACTACCAAGCACAGAGTCATATGTACTGTAACCTTTACTTTCTTTTCCACTTTCCTGGATGTCAAGTTCAAAGAGCTGACTTATTTCTGCTTCTGTTTTAAATAAATCTTTGTCATTTTCCATGAAATACATTTAGTTAATAATAATACTATAAATGGGATTTCTATTTTACAAATGCTTTCATGTATATAAATTATGGAAAGCATTAATGTTCCTGCTGCTGGTAATTACTATACAACAAAGTTCCAGCTATAACTTCAGGAAGATATCAGAGGGAACAACTATATCACCCCCCCAAAATCTCTTCACTGTATATTTCATACGCCCTATAACGGGTCCTGAGGCATAACAATAGCTGTTATGTAGTCAGGGTTTTCCAGAGAATTGGCTCATGTGTCCATGGGCATTGACAAATTCAAACTCTGTATGGCAGGCCACAGGCTAGAAGCTCCAATAAAGTTATTATTGTAGTTCTTCATACCAGTTCCCCAGATGAAGGTGACTGGCTGAAAATTCCAGCAAGAGTCAAGGTTGATGTTTAGGAAGACAATTTTCTGACTGCTAAAATCCTCAATTCTTGCTTTTAAGACCTCCAAATTATGGATGCTATTACTGCATTTCTGAGAGCATTTTTTGTTGATGAGAGATGCAGTCAACTGATTGTGGATGTAAATCCCAGTTACAAAATACCTTCACAATAACAAGTAGGCTACTGTTTTACAAAACAACTGGATAGTATAATGAGGCAAGTTGACACATGAAATTAACTGTCATTGTCATTAAGTGTCAATTTGACACCCATACACATTTCCTTAAAACAAATGATCTCCAAAAAAATAAATTAACATAGTTAAACTTCCACTAAACATGATACATCTGTCCTGCATACAACTGAAAACACAATAACCCTATCTCTGGAAGAGGTGCAAGTCTTTATATGATGTTCTCTCTCATCTTAGATATCCTGAATCTAAAATACAATGGCAAAGTTAATGCAACTTATATGATAAGGGGATAAGAGAAGAAAGAAAAAAAGATATGATGGATTCATAGTCAGATACACGAAAGCACACTTACAATAAAACAATGAAAAATTTCTGATAGCCATTAGAGTATTAATTTCTACATTTGTCATATGGTCATAGCTTACATTTACAATTATCTTCTTCCACTATCTAGTCTATCCTCTATCTAGGTGGTCATTGTTCTTTACATGGTGGGGTGACCAAAACCTTTATTCCTGAATGGTCTGTGCCATCACTATTCTTGCCTGGATTGGGTGATGACAGTTTTTAATTTACTTTTAATCACAATACATGATCATAGTAAGAGATGCCCTTAAGGATTTCCTGCATCTTCAAACATACTCTTCCTTACATCCATTGTAGAGTAGCAGTCCAATATCCCCTTGGAAATCAGGATAGATCACCACAGCCAGGACAGTAATTCCCTTCTTTGCCTGTTGATTCAGAGTCATGAGGAACCCAAAGTGGCCATGTGCCATCTTAACTTCCAGTTAAACAGAATCATTATTTTGTCTCCTGGTGGAAATCTTCCTTTCCATGTAACCAAAACCTCTAGCCCAGCAGAGCATATGGTCATAGGGATAGGAAGCAAAATTTTTTCTAGTAGATCATTAGTGGATCATTAGTGAGTGGTGCCACAACCTTTCCAACCTTTGATTCTTGGACTCATGAATCCTGGGTATGAGAGAAACAGCAACGTATATTGGATGCCAATTTATATTCATGTACAGCCTCCACATCCAAAGAGACCAAATACATGTGCCTTTTTTGGTTGAAGGAGGGGCCAGATGGAATATTTTTTCCTTCACTTTAGAAGGGATATCTCAACATGCCGAATACCACTTGATGACTGACAATTTCACTGATGGGGAAGGCACCTGAATATTTTTTTATTTCCCACCCTTGGATACAACAAGTGTTATACAAATAAATCTAAAATAGTTTTCACTTCTTGCTTACCAGGTCTAATTAGCATAACATCAATGCAATGAACAAGTGTGATGTCTTGTGGAAGGGAATGCCAATTGTGGTCCCTAAAGACTAGATTATTACATAGAGCTGGAGAGTTGATATACCCATAAGTAAGAATGGCAAAGATGTATCACTGCCCTTGACAGATGAAAACAAACTTTCTGGTGGTCTTTAACGAGAGGCAATCAAGCAAAAAAACAATTTCCAGATCAATAGCTGCATACCAGTTACCAGAGGAGGTATTAATTTACTCAAGCAATGATACTACCTCTGTAATAGTAGCTGTATTTGGAATCAATACCTGGTTAAGTTTAAAAAAACCCTCTTATCCTCCAAGATCCATCTCTTTTCTGTGCAGGGTAAATAGGACAGTTGAATGGAGATGTGGTGGGAATCACTTCCCCCTGCAACTTTCAAGTCCTTGATGGTGGTACTAATCTCTGTAATCCTTCAGGGATGCAGTATTGCTTTTTTTGCTAGGAAGGCATCCTTTTTTTATTTCCTTTTGCTTTTGATATTCTTTTTTCCTACTTAATAGCAGTTTTGTTTGCTTCCAGTTCACTTCCAGTCTACAGCTGTATCTCGACATGTCAGGGAAACATTGTGGGGTTTCTGCCTGTTTCTGAGTATGTCTAATCCAATTATGCATTCTGGAACAGGGAAAAAGAACCACAGGATGGGTTAAGGGATCCATGGATCTACTGTGAGACAGTCCTGAGCTAAAACTCCATTGATCAACTGACCTTGATATAGCCAATAGTGATGATTTGGGTCTTCTGGAATTAGTGTCAGTTCAGAGCCAGTTTAAAAGTCTAAATAATTTTAGAATTCTTTATTAAAAAACAGCACCTCCTTACCCCTCATCTTATGCCCTTCTCCCACAGAATACCATTTTCAGAGGCAGGCATTTCTATTATTGGGCTCAGTCCCTTCATTTCAGCCCCATCTCTTTCTGGCCTGCTCCTGCCTGAGTCCTGGGATCTCTACTTTTTTCTCCTGTTTTTAGAGGGGATGACTTCATTCGCTTTATGGTCAAATTTTGATCATACAGCTCATTTTATCTGTCACATGTTTTTCTCAAAAGCGTTCTTAGGAAACTGTTGTTGCTTTTTCCTTTTCTTTTTCATCTTTTCCACTCAGTTTCTTTGTATAGATTTTATACTGTATTCTTTTTTTAAAAATTTTCCTTGTATTAGATGAGCCCTTCTGAAACAATTTGTTTGTCCAAGATGTTATTTTTTTCCATTAAAAAAATGAAATATCAGATAAATTAGAGCTTGTTTTTGCAATATAGTGCCAACTAGTTACTATTTTTGAAGATTTCAATTGCAAACAAATTTTTAAAAAATTCATTTCTCAGTTGCACTAGCCACATTTCAAGGGAATACATAAAATGAACATCTAAAATATATATATTAAATACAAAACCAAAAGCAGTTCATGCACCAACTTGTAAGAATAGAAGATATTAGTAACTTCGACATATTCTGCATGCAACACACTCATATCTCCTTCCCTCATATCCAGACATAATTAATGCTCTTACTTTTGTGATTATCATTTGCTCTTTGCTAAAGGTTCATCACATTTTAAAATCCCCAAACAATATATTGAATTTTTTTGGTATGTCTTCTACTTGTCTCCCAGTGAACCAGTAGCAAGACTCACCCCAAAAGAAGAAATAGGGGGAGGCACAGCCAGGGCTGCTACAAACTGCCCCCCAATGGGGCCTATTGAGAATCTGAAGAAAAACACTGCACACCAGAGTGATCAGTCCTTAAGCATTTAATAGGGGAACTTACAAAGAGCTGCAGGCTAACTTTTGACAGACAGCAAGATGGCAGGAAGTTCACATGAGTATATCTGTGCCTTTGCCAACAGCTCTTTAGATTTTATAAGGCTAAGGGGAATGTGGCTGAAGGTCAGAGGCTTGCATGCATGTTTTGGGAAAACATCTGGGTGTGTGCTCTTTTCTCAAAACCAATGAGTCCTGATTGGGCAGCACTTAATTTTATAGCAGCTAAAGTTGGGTGTGCTACCAAGGAATTTTGGGAGGGATGCCTGGGGTGGGGATGGGGGACAGGGGTGAGGTCAGTCCTCAGCAGGTAGGAGATGCTGTATCATACAGTCTTTATCCATAAATGACTTCATGCTTTATGTCTCTCTCTTGAATAGCTTATATTGTGTGAGATTAGATTTGTAAGATTCTCTCATATTGATTATGTAACTGTTCTTTCTCCATGCTTTAATGAACATTCTGTTTGTTAATTTTTCCTCAAGGGGAAAGTCCAAAGAATCTCCAAATCCAGTCTGTAGAACTTGTTGCCACTCTTTTAAGTGGCTGTTGCTGTGCAATTCAGGATATTGGTCCTTTTCTTGGAAGCGTCAGCTTGCTGTTTCTTCTGAGATCTGCTTCCTCCTGCATCTTCTTCCACACTCACCTATGTTCATTTTTTTTACCACTAATTTATGCATAAGCTCCCCAGAATTCTCTTAGTTTATGTAAGGATGGAGTTTACACTTATTTCAAAACTTCCTGTTTTTTTTTTTCACCAGTTCTTCAGGCCATAATATCTTGGGTAAACATTTTAAAAATTAACAATTAAAAAACAATGCTACGCATTATGGCAACATTTTCAAATAAGGTCCCTCAGCACCTACAACTTTTTCATTTTCTCTACCTGATTCTGATGTACATCCATGTTCAACAGCAACTGAACTATGGTGACTATTTTCTACTTAACTCTAATTCTCCCTTATATTTTAGTTCAGAAATGATCCTTAATGGTTAGAAAACAAACTTCTATTCTCAAGTATCTCAATAAGTTACAAAATGTATTTACATTCTCAAAATGTACTCCAATCTTTTTTGACATATGTGAATTTTTCTATATTTTCAATAATGACCTTGAGGATCATCCTATTCTGCACTTGAACTCTCTGACTTTTAATTCATTTTCTGGTACTTCAATAATTGTTCTCTTACATTAAACTATACTTTCATAGAATTAATTTTGCTTTGTTGTATATTCAGTGACATCTGAAAGATTTTCTACTAGTTTCCACAATGCTTTTTGGTCACTGGGGCAGGGAACACTAATAACATACATCCCTTACACTTAATCTAATCAATTTTTCTGCCATCAATTTTGATACAATTTTTGCTTCCCAAAAGTGAATGCATGGAAGAGTAATGATGGCCTTGTGAAATAGGAACAGTTGCATTTTGTACATTTATTTTTGTTTACTGAAGTTTTTTCACATGTAAGGTACAGTGTTAGGTGATTAACTTGAAGTGTATCATTTATTTCATCTAATAGCTCCCCATAAAAAGCACTGTCAGGTATGCAATAGTTGAATACATAGTCAAAAGTTTTTCAAAAGCTGTATACCAGTACAGGACTGGAACAAGTGCTAGATCCTGCGGTGGGTGACTCCTGAGCCTTTCCCTCATGGAACACCATGGAGACTCTGTGGTTGGCTGCTTTACTCCAAGTCTCAGCCTTCAGTCCACCCTGAAAGCCAAGCCTGCTGCTAAAGCCCCTTTGTCAGGCCCAGCCCTGCCTGTTCCCCTCTCAAGCTCAAACAAATTTCATGGTCCATTGACACCAATCTAACCCTAAAACACATTAAACTCTTGATTGCTAAACTTAGTTTTCAAGGTCACTGTATGGATTCACCTTCCCTTTCCAGCATCACCTCCACTGCTTCCCAGCACTTTACCTATTCCCTAGTCACACTGCTCTCCATGCAGCTCTATCAACCATCTCTATCCTGGCTTTCTAAACTTAACTGAAGCTGAAGTTGCCCACGTTGCCCTGGGAATTGATGAATCTTCTCCCAACTTTCTCCTCTCTCAGGGGTAGAGACAGAAGCAGCTATATGTAATAATCCAAGTTGTGCAGGACAAGACTGTCTTTAGTTGCCCAGAGAGACTGATAGCTTCACACTCCTTCCTCCCATACCTTGGATGTGGATGGACCTATAGTTGTGGGCAGAAATCTATGCTGTCTGGGTCCAAAATGATCACAGTTGTCCAGGAAAACTGATGTAGCACCAGGCCCCTCCTTGCCATGGGTGGAAAAGGACCCTCTGGAGTGCCTAACAATCTAGTTAATGTGGGCTGAATTCACCTGCAGTTGCCCTGGGAGGCTGAGGGAATATGGTACTTTCTGCCCTTTAGGGCTTGGGAGAAGAACCACCAACACCCAACAGTTCAGTCTCTTAAGTCTTAGAATACTTGTCACTGCCCAGAGAGCCTGAGGAAGCACTAGACCCCTCCTATCCTATTAAGGCATGGGGTTGGATCCAAAGACACCCAACTGTTCAGTCCCTGTAGGCCAAAAGTACTCACATTGCTCAGAGTGGCTGTGAAGACACCAGACCCCTCCTTTATTATTGGGGGGTGAGGGTGGATCCACAAGAACCCACCAGTCTAGGCTGTGTTATCCAAAAGCACCTGCAGTTACCCAGAGAGGCTGGGCAAACACAGGCCATCTCTTGTACTATTGGAGATGGGGTGGAGCCACAGGTGTCCAATGGTCAGATTTTTGCAGGACAAAGATGCCTGCAGTTGCCATGTGAGGCTGAGGGATCACCATCCCCCTCCTATCTTTTGATGGGGCAGAGTTAGAAATGGACTCGAAGGCACTCAACAAACCTGTTTGTGTGGGCTGAAAATGCCTACAGTTGCCCAGAGAGTTTGAGGATACCCAGCTCCTCTCCTCTCCTATTGTGATGTGGGGATGCAGACCCAGGTTTCTAACTATTCAGTCTGCATCAGCCAAAAGCACCTGCAGTTGCCTGGAGAGCCTGGTGCAGGTTCTGCCAGCTTCCTCCCTGGTGGAGGTGAGGCTGGAACCTAGGCTAGGGCTGCAGTCTGATCTTGGTGGAAAGAAGCCAGTCCATACTTTCACTTGATTTTCAGTCAGCCAGGCTTCCCCTCATGCTGGAGTCAGTGTCAAAATATTATCCACTGGTCTCTTTCCAACTCAGACAGGTTCAAATCCTAGCTGTTTCTAGGATTATACTTTTGCCAGCTGAGCCCATTAATCAGTAGCTGAAGTCAGTGGACAGCTGTCTTTCTGTCCCCCTCCCCATTTATGGGAAATGGAGATTCTAACTCTAGCTACAGAAGAGCTCTTGAGGCAGCATGTGCTGCTAGAGTAGGATGGGCACAGGCCTCTGTGGTGTGGCTTTCAGTTTTCCAGCAAGGTGGTGCAGATCCCCCCAGCTTCTTCCCTGTTGGAGGTGGGACTGGGGTTTCGGCTAGAGCTGCAATCTGATCTAGGTGGGTGGAAAGAAGTCAGTCTCTACCAGCACTGTGATTTTCAATCAGCTCCACTTCCTCTGATGATGCGGCAGAGTTAAAATGGCAGCTCTGGCCTCTTTCTGACTTGGACAGTTTCAAAGTTTTGATGTTCTTAGGATTATACTTTAGCCCTCCAGATTTACTAATCAGTATCTGAAGTGGGTACCACACTGTATCTTCCTCCTCCATTTTGGGGGAAATGGAGTTTCCAAATCCAACCACAGAAAGCTCCCAAGGTGGCTTGCATCACAGGCTCTGACCTCTGCAGTGTGGAGGACTCTACTCATGAATCTTCTCTGAAGATGGACCATCTCCTCCTTCCATAATTTCCAGGATGTTGCAGGATCTTCTTCTGCTCTCCTGGGGCCCCCAGACAGGTGCTTTAGATAGCTCTGGTTGGTTAATAACTGCCCTGTAGCAGGAGTTGACTCCAAGACCTCCTTACTCCTCCACCATGATGGCTTCCTTCCCCATAGGTTTTAACATTTTGTGTTCTCATTTGCATTCATCTCAAGATATTTGCTGAATTCTCTTGCAATTTCTTCTTTCTCCCACTGGTTATTTATGAGTGTGTTGTTTAATTTATGAATTTCCCCTTTTTCCATCAATTATGGGTTTCCAGCTTCATTCTGTTGTGATCAGAGTGTTTTGTTTAATTTCAATCTTTTTAAATTTATTAAAACATGTCTTGTGAACAAGAGATGTTCTATCTTGGAGAAGGACCCATGAGCACTTGAAAAGAAAATATATACTGCTCTTTTCTGGTTCAATGCTCTATAGATGTCTGTTAGTCTAGTTCATTTATCATTGTATTCAAGCTCTGTATTTTTTTATCCTCTGTCCAGATTTCCTATCCAATACTGAGAGTGGTGTATTAAAGTCTCCAAATATTATTGTAGAAACATTTAGTTCTCCCTTCAGGTTTGCCAGCATGTGCCTCATGTATCTAGGAGCACTAGGTTAAGTGCATATTTAGTATACTTATTTCTTTTTGGTGAATTGCCCCTTTTATTAATATATAATGACCTTCTTCATCCCTTATAACAGTTTTGCATTTAAAATCTATTTTGTCCTATATTAGAATCACTACTCCAGTTCTTTTTGATTACTATTTGCATGAAATAACTTTTTTCAAGCTTTCATTTTTAACCAGATTGTGTCTTTACATCTGAGGTGAGTCTCCTGTAAACAATGTGTAGATGGCTCATTCTTTTTAAAATCAATTCTATCCGTCTATGTCTTTTGATTGGTGAGTTCAATCCATTAACATTCAATGTTATTACTCTAAGACATTACTTACTTCATCCATTTTGACATTTGTCTTTCTGTTGTCATATAACACTATTGTCTATCTTTTAACATTTTGATTTACCCTGTCTAATAATCTTCATTTCTACACTCTTCTCCAAGTCTCTTCCCCAGATTTTTCCTTTGAGAGTACAGCAATTCCTTTGTATATCAGTCTTTATATAAAGGCAATATCAGGCTTTTGATAACATATTTTATCAGTTTTTGTTTGTGAAGATTTGAACTACCTTCATTTTTGAAGGACAGCTTCCCAAGATACAGAAATCTTGTTTGGCAGTTTTTACCTTTCAGAACATTGAATATATCATACCACTTTCTTCTATCCTCCATGGTTTCTGGTGAGAGGTTGGCACTTAATCTTATTGGAATTCCCGTATATGCAGTGCTTTGCTTTTCTCTTGCTACTTTCTGAATCCTCTGAATAGTCATTCTGAATAGATGTCTGAAGATAGGTCTATTTGGATTTACTATATTTGGGGTATATTGGTCTTGGATACTGATATTTATGTCTTTCATAAGGGTTCAGTTTTCTGTCATTATTTTCTCAAATATTCTTTCTGCCCCTTTTACATTTTCTTCTCCTTCTGGGACACCAACAATGCATATGTTTGCATTTCACATTGTTATTCAATTCTCTGAGTCCCTGTTCCAGTTTTCCCATCTCTTCCTGTTTCCTAGTATTGCTTGTAAATTTTTGCTGATGTCTCAGCATCTGAATATGTTGATGAATTTACTCTGATGTCCAATTTCTCTCTCTTGTCTATTGTAATGTTTTTCCACAGCTCTTCCTTGATATTTGGTTCAACTTATCCTAAGTCTTTAAAATTGCCCACCTTAAGTTATCAAAATCATGCCAAAGACTCACTAATGGGGCTCAGATTTTCTCCCAGAAGTTAGGGAACAGAGATATCCAAGTGCAATTTGCCTATTCAATTTCCATACCAGCCAGAAATGGTGATGATTGGCACACCTTTCCACAGAGGTGTATCCCTGTTTTCCTTTGTTTTGGTCTGGCCAGAGCTGAAATTCAATGTGGTCTCTGCTGGTTGAATTTACTAAAGAAAAGCCCCCTGACTTATCCTCTCTTTCCCTTGTAACAGCTGACAAGGAGGAAGACATCTGTTCCCCACTCATTCAGCTGCAATGAGCCAAGGCTTTTACCTCAGCAAATATCTTGGGACTGGGGGAGGGGAGCCTTTACCAGCAGGAAGTTTAGTAACTCAATGTTTATTGTTTTGGCATCCTCTTCTCTCTGTCCCTCACTCTCCTGGGGGTTGTGAAACGCTTTCCTGGTCTGCTGACCACCAAAGCTGGTCCCTTGGAATGATATTGGATCTTTCTCCATTGTTTTCTTAATGAGAAAACTGGGCCTTGCCTTCCTAACCTGATTCCATCTTCCCAGAGTCCTTCTCAAATTATTTATGCCAGTAAAACACATTGCAAAATTTTAACAGTAAAGAAAATATGCCCTGTGCATATATACCAAACATAACAGGATATAAGAAATACTCTACATATTTCAATATATATATATATATATATATATATATGTCAGGATCACATCAATATATTAATTACAAAATTAATTTTATTTATTAATTTATATATCATTCAAATTTTATTTAAATATAAAAGAGCAGACAATATTGTTTTCAGATTATTGCAAGATATATTTTATTCTTTTTTGTTATTTGATATGTTGCATATTTTTAACAATGAAATCATTTATTTAGGACTATAAGCCTAATTTGTCCCTGGTAACATATACTATAGATTCTAAATTTGCTTAATAAAATTAATTCATATCAGTGAGATCATACAGTATTTGTCATTTTGTGCCTGGCATATTTTACTCAACATAATGACCTCAAGGTCCTTCCATGTTTTTGCATGCATCAGGACTTCATTCCTTTCTCCAGGTGAAAAATATGCCATCGCATGTGTATATATACTACCTTTGTTAATCCATTCATCAACTGATGGACAGTGGGTTTGCTTCCATTTTTTGGCAAATACAAATAATGCTGCTACAAACATTGGTGTGCAAATATCTGTTTGAGTCCCATATTTCAATTTTTCTGCTTATGTACCTAGTAGCAGGATTACCAGGTCATATGATAACTTAGCTTCCTGAAGGATTGAAAAACTCTCTTTGTCTTCAACAGTGGCTGCATCACTTTACAATTCCATAAGGAATGAAAAAATGTTACTATTTCTCTTCTCACCCTCTCCAACACTCTAATTATTTCCTTTTAAAATCATAGTCATTCTAGTGTATGTAATTTTGATTGATGGTTTTTATTTGTATTTTCCTAATCACTAGAGATGTTGAGAATATTTTCCGCTGCTTTTATGCCATTTTTATATTCTCTTTGGAGAAATGCTTACTCAAAATTTTTCCCTTTTGTAAATTGGGCTATTTGTCCTTTTTATTTTTGAGTGGTAAAATTTCTTTATGTGTTCTGGATATTGTGGCTGGTTTGATCTTCTAACTAAACCACACCAGTTCTCTTTATATCAGTGATAAGGCTATTTTTTTTCTTATCATTCATGTGTTCAGGGGAGTAACACTATCATTTCTTTTAAAAACTTCCCTTTGCATTCACAATTTGACTCAGTTAGTCACAAGAGACCTAGCTTTCAGCCTAACTAGGCTTTCCACATGCCTTCCTCAGGAAATTTAATCATTTCTGCCTTTTGATTTAAAGTAAGAGACTTGAGACTCTTCCCCTCTTGAAAACTTAGAGGCCATTGTATGGTTATTAATTGGACTAATTTCAGTCTGTGTGTGTCTCAAGCAGCAGGGAACCTAGAGAGAGTGAGAGAATAACAAGGGAACACCCAGTAGTTGGAGAGTAGAATGCACACAGCATTTATTTTTTAAGTTAGCCATCTTACATGTGTATGCTTCCTGGTGTCCCAAATCAATTATGGTAGTGGCATCAAAGATCACTGGTAACACATCACCATAGCATAAATAGTAATAAAAAGTGTGAAATATTGTGAGAATTGCCTCATTATGATGCAGGCAGAAATGAGCACATGCTGTTGGAAAACGTGGTGCTGATAGACTTGTTCAATGCAATGTTACCTCAAATCTTCAATTTGTAAATAAAAAAAATTCTGTGAAGCTTAATAAAATGATTTCCAATAAAACAGAATGCCTATATAGGGAACTCTCATGATTATGTGTGGTCATTTTTGCTATGACAATTTAAATTTTGATCATTTATCTATGATGGGACATTATTATTTTTATTTAGATAGAAAAGTGATCTTTATAAGAACTGGAGTATGTTCTCCATTATATACAGATGAGTTTAATATCCAAATAACTGTAGTGTGACCTCTAACTTCACAGACTTAATAAGCAAATGTGTATGTTTGTTTGTGTCTGTGTGTAAATAGATGAAGGACTAGCTGTAGAATAATGCCTGAAGCAATGTGGATGTACATATAGAGATTTTTATGGCTCCAACTTATTCAGAAAAGCTTTCCTAATCATGAATCTGTCATCTTAAAAGGAAAATTATACTTTACAATGGAAAGAGATTTCAGTACTGAATATTCTTTAATGTAAACCCACATGAATGGACTTTCACAAACATTGTTATAACATGACAATTAGCATGGGTGTATCTTTCAGCACTGTCTTAACTATCCATTAATGATTGCAAAGTAATCAAAGGAATTAAGTAGGCCAACACATTTGATGTATATATTTAAAGGAATCAAAGATAAACTTGATGCTCTTTTAAAATATGTTGGCTATATGGGATTATTTCTCTCCAGGAAGGCTGTAAACTCCTTGAGAGAAGAGTTTGCTTATTCATATTTGTGTCCTTCACAACATCCAGCAAATGTATATCTTACTAAATATTGGACACATTTTAGCATGTGTTAGTATGCATTTAAAGATGCATAGACTTACATATACATACTATATAAAAATAATTTTCTTTTTTTCTTGAATATAATAATGTAATGTTTTACATTACAGAAAAGTTACATTGAATGAATAAGGGATTCCCATATACCCCATAGCCTCCCTCTCCCACATCTTCCCCAATTAATGACATTTTACAATTGTGTTTTACATTTGTTACAATTAATGAATAAATATTGAAGCATTGCTGCTAATCAAGGTTTATAGTTTACATTTTGATTTACACTTCATTTCAATGCCCTAAAAATACCCTATGTTCCACCTATTATTCCCTCCCTCTCCCCTCAAAGCCACTAGTAGCCACTATCTTTATAACAATGTTGTATGTTCTTCCATTACTACAATATTCATAAGTTTAC
>JAQZBX010066604.1:0-16083 GCA_029593785.1 Cabassous unicinctus
GGGTGACATTCTAGTCACTCAAAGAAAGTCTTTAGGTTTCAAGGTCGAGCATCTTCCAAAGGCCAACTGAAAAGGCTCAAAGGAAAAAAACCTTTCCATCTCTTCATCCCTGCTTTGGTCCATGGAATTCTAGTCTGGCCCTGCTCTTTTCTGAGCTGTAACTTATTGGTAGCTTTTGCTCCTTCCTTTTTTTATCAGGTCTGTGCTCTTTGGGAGTGAACCAACCTGAGAGCCGTCAGTATGTGGCAGGGGAGGCCCCGTGAGGGGAGCGTCCTCCCAGGCTCCCCTCCGTGCTCTCTCTCTCCGTGCTCCTATCGAAGATGGGTGGGTTTGGTATTTTAGAATCTTCCACCCCACACATTTGCTCATCAGCCCAGACTTTGGGGACCAGCGTATCACCAATTCTTTCTAGCATGGATTTCATGACCTGTTCTGTTCTGACTCTGAAAGGGGTTGGCTCGAAAAACGTCTGTGGGCGCACTTAGTGCTCACTCGGTCAGCATTTACTTTGGGGGTGGGCTCTGTGCAGGCGCAGTGGTTCCTGCCCTGGAGGAGGAGCCACTGACTCCCCAGTGGAGGGCACAAGATGGGGCACAGCCAACCCTAAGTCAAGGCAGAAAGTGTTCAGGGCAGTAGGTGGGGAAGGACCCAGGGCTGGAGGCTTAGGGGAGAGTGGGAGAATGGTCTCAGCCTGGGAATTCCATCTGGAGAGGCTTCCTGGAGTTGAGCCAGGTTTTGAAGAATTGAGTGGGTTAGACGCCAGGAGGGGAAGGAGGGAAGCGTTTCAGATGGAGGAAACAGCCTAAGTAGGGGCCTGGAAATGTGCTCCCTGGAGCATGTGTGGGAATGGTGCGTGGTGCAGTCGGCCCGGGACATGGTGTGCAGGAAGGGGACGGTGGGAGGTGTGGCTGGGAAGCTTCGTGGAGCCAGACCTTGAAGGGCCTTGAGCGCCACTGCCTCGCAGCCTCGGTCCTCACAAGCAGGCTGCCTGTGGGCTTTCCGGGTGTGCGTCTTGGTTTTGGGAATCAGTGTACCAGAAACTGCACAGATACACACAAATCAGGTGTTACCTTGCACCCTGATGAGGCCACCGGGAGCCATTTGCACAATGTATTGTTCGTTGTTTGCTTAGATGAAGGTGAGGATGGACAACTCTTTGGAGTGAGGCCCCAGCAGGGGAGTGGATTAAAATTGGACCAGAAACTGCTTGAAACATGCGGTAGCATAGCCAGGGGGCCTCAAACTAAAATGCCTGTAAGGCTGGGCAGCTTCCAGAAAGAGGGGCAGTCAGCCCTGCCATACAAGACAGTAGTTCCAAACTGCTTGTTTTGTGGCTAATGACATGCTTGCTCCTTTAAACTGCTGGGCAGCAAAAGGACATTAATGGAACAGCTGGAAAAAAATGGAATATGGGATGTAAGCTTATATCAGTGTTAACTTTCTTGAAGTTGACATCTGTACTTATGGTGGGTACATAAGTGAATATCCTGGATCTTGGGAAATGTACGTGGAAGTATTGAGTGATCAAGGAACATGATAAGTACAACCCACTCTCAAATGTCTAGAAAACAGGTAAATAGTTGGAAAAATGAATGGACAGATAGATGGATAGATGGATAGATGGAATGATACGGCCATGTGGCATAACGTTCAAAGTTGGTGGGTCTGGGAATCTGAGTGGTGGTGGTGTATGTTGGAGCTCTCTGGCAGAAGGTTTTGTGTTGTTTTTGCAACCGTCCTGTAAGTTTGACAGTATTTCAAATAAAAAGTTAAAAAAAAAAAATGCTGGGCAGCCCATCGCTATGTTTCTACCGGCCCCATGTGACCCAAGGGTCCCAGTTCTTGCTCCTGGTGAACTGCCAGCTGATGAGTCTGGTTGGCAACTTGTGGAGAATTGGGGGTGGGGGCACTAGCATGCAACAGGGGGGTCTGTTTCCTTTGAGTTCCCTGAGGGTCCCTGCATGTGGGTTTTTTAGTTGTAGACTAAACAAACGGGGTGGAGGCACTACAGCTTCCTCTTTGCGGAGGCGGAACCCAGACAAAGGTCATGGACTGCCCCTGCAGCTGGGCAGCGGCTGAGCTGGCTCAGCCCTGGCCTCCCTGTGGCCAGCCCAGCGCCGCCGTCCAGCTGTGAAGTCTGGGGTCTCCGGGAGAAACAGAAATGAGACCTATTCGCATTCTCTCCCTCACTTTTGCCCTCTCTATCGGTTTTTCTCTTCCCTCCGCTTTTCTGAAGGCCTTCGAGGCTCCCCCGAGCTTGTGGGAGAAGAGGTTTTTCCCAGGAATGAATGGATCAATGCTCTGTGTACCGGGCTGTCGGTTGACAGAACTGACCTTTACTGAGCTCGGGTTTTTGATTCCCTCTTGGGAGTCCAGGAAAGTCTTGCTCTGGAGAGAGGGAGGGTGAGAAGCCTTGGCCTTCGAGCGGCCAGGCTCGGAGGGTGGGGTGCGGTGCAGTGAAGACAGGAAAGGGGAGAATCTTAGAGCCAGAAGCCCTTTAAAGTCATATCTTTAAATCCCTCCCACACACACCAATTTTACAGCTGAGAACACTGAGGCTTAGCGAGGGGAAGTGACTTGCTTAAAGGCCGGAGCTCCAGAACCACAGAGCGCAGAAATGTAAACACGTACATTTGCAAGGCTGATGGTGTCTGGGGGTGAGCCAGACACCGACGTCATGCAGTTCTACAAAGCCACGGGGTGGAGCTGGAGAAATCTCACAGTCCTTTCAAGTCTCTCCTCCTTCCTCCTCTGCAAAGATTTGCTCTCAAAGCCCAGTTTGAACCCTTCAGAAACAGAACTTGGCTGCGAAGTCACTTTGAAAGACTTTCCGTATGTTAATTACAGCCGGCAAAGGTCTTGAGCGGAGGTGGGAGCCCACCATCTGCAGACGGGGTCGGCCCCCAGCGCCGATGCAAATCCCCGTCATCTGGCAGGTGTCGTTTTGGGTTAATTAAGAGCTACGCAGAGCCCGTTTACTTGTCACTTCTGAGAATTTTAGGAAACTTCAGCTATCTTGGCATCTCTGAGCTTTTAGCCAAAGGGTTTCTGAAAACACCTCTGATTCTGGCCATTTTCCTACCCCTGAAATCTACATAAAGTGCATTTTATCACAGCCCCCTTTATCTTTCCCTTTCAGCCAGTCCTTTCCAGTCACCTCACTGATTTTTACTGTCAGCGCCTCTATTTTTGGAAGGCTGTGGTAGTTTGGAAAAACCTGCCATTTCCTACAATTTCCTAAGCCTTTCAGTGCTTCTGGGTCTTTGAGGGAAAGAAGGCATGCTCCAGCTTTGTTTTGTGCAGGGGCTTTCGATTGGGAGGTCAGGAGCCTTTTCAGCAGTGAGGGTTTGGGTGGTCAGCACGGAGTCCCCAGGGTCTGTGTTCATGGGGGGATGACTCAGTCGTGTCCAAACACAACTGGATTCTCCTTTACTCAGAACGCTCCCTTCCCTGGCATCAGAGAAATTTCTAGGGTGATAATATTCTGTATCTTGATAGGGATTTGGGTTATACAAATGTATGTATTTGTAAAAACACAGCAATTGTACATTTAAGATTTGTGCATTTCACTATGTGAAAGTTTTACATAAAAAAACTTGTAGACATATATTAAGCTTTAGTTAATGATATACATGCTAAAGTACGTAGGGGAAAATGTATGGATGTTTGCAATTTACTTTGAGATACATAAAAAATAAGATGGATAAAAGGCCACAAGTTTAGATAGATAAATGATAAGCAAGTGTAAGAGAATATTAATTGTAGAATTAGGTGGTGGGTGTATGGTGGTTAGTATAAAATTCTTTCAATTTTGCTATGTGTTGGAAAGATTTCATAATAAAATGTGAGGGGGGAAACAACCCTTTCCCCCACTGGCCTAGGCCAGTGAGGAATTCCTTGGGATGGTGGCAGTGCTGGGGCCTGGGAATCGAGGTCTGGAGCCCCAGGCTGTGTTCTGCCCCTGACTGACTGTGTGGTCTTAGGGGTGGGCAGGTTGAGGGAAATGATCATTCAAGTTCATTCCAGCCCTAACAGTCTATGACTATGAGTAATTGTACAGGTGGGCGAGGTTCATCGCGGCACCAGTGGGTGGGGTCCATCATGGCACAGGTGGGTGAGGCTCAGCATGTCACAGGTGGGCGAGGTCTATCATGGTGCAGGTGGGCGAGGTCCATCGTGGCGCAGGTGGGCGAGGTCCATCGTGGGCGAAGTCCATTGTGGCACATGTGGACGAGGTCCATCGTGGTGCAGGTGGGCGAGGTCCATCGTGGCACAGGTGGGTGAGGTCCATCATATTGCAGGTGGGTGGCGTCCATAGTGGCACAGGTGAGCAAGGTGCATCCTAAGACAGATTTGTTGTATGAAGAGTGATGGGTCAATTTTATTTCCCACAAAAGCAGGAAAGAAGCATGTTGCTTGGGGTGAGGATGGGAATGAAGGAAGGCCTTGCCCGTCCTCTGGAGTCCAGTGGCTTCTGAGTGGCTGAGCTCTTTGGGCCCTGAGCCTCAGCGTTCAGTGTGCATCCTCCACAGGTCGTCGTGAGGCCAAGCAGCCTCATGACTGCCAGTGTTCTTTCTCTCTTCTGGTCTTTGTTTTCCTCTTGGGGGCAAATACACACAGTTCCCAAGAACACCTCCCTGCCTGCCTTCCCAGCCTCTGTGGGGCTCCATGTCCCTAGCCTCTGTTAAATCCCTTGTCTTTCTGAGCCTCGGTTTCCTCATCTGTAGAACAAGAGTGTGTTGAGTATGATGATCTCTGCAGTCTCTTCCCAGGAGCTTCCCTTCTGCAGCACCGTATTTCTTTCTGTCCCCAGCTTTCCTCCTCACACTTCCCCAGGTTCAAAGGTGTGGTTAGGAGCTAGGGCTGTCTCAGAGGGCTTGGGGTAGGGGCCCGAAATGACTGAATGTATTTTCTCTACATTAATGAAAAAAATGTACCAGATCCTCACCATGCAGGGCTTTGCAAAGACCTTCTGTGACCGTGAATTCATTTACTCTTCTCCACAACCCTAAGAAGTAGAGACTTTCCTTCCCTCCATTTTACAGATGAGGAAACTGAAGCTCAAGAGGTTAAATTCACGTGCCCTGGGCCACACAGCCTGTGAGTGCCAGAGCCTGGACTGGTGCTCATTTTCTGGTTTATCCTCCAGGATAAGCAGCTCTAGGCAGAGGTGGAGGGTGGAGAACAACCCTGGAGTGATGAAAGGGGGCCAGCTCCCTGTTCCCCGTCCCTTTGCTGGTGGCTGAGAAGGGGGTGAGTCCTGTGTGCCCTGAAATCCAGCCCTGTAGCACACGCTGGGCCCTGCCTCCCTGCCTTTGCCTGTGAGGCTGCCTCCTCCTGCCCCACTGCTCCTTTACCTAGTCCAAATAATACCAACAAAGCGGGCATCTCCCTGCACCTGAAGATCAAGATAAAACTGGTTCAAACCCTCACTTTACACCTGGTGGGAAAGTCTCATGTCCTCACCAAGATGGTGGAAATGCTTCCCTCCGCTCAGGCTTCCTGACTTCACCGAATTCTTGGACTGTGTGATCTCTATCGTTCTTCAACCATGTTTTCTCATCTCAACCCCTCTGGCCACACAAATATGCACTCAGCCAATTCCTGTGATTTCCGTGTGGGGAGCAAACACCAAGCCCATCAGACAAGGCTTTCGAGTGTACAGCAGCCTTTATTGATGTGTGCGATATGGGGACAGGGCATAGATTACAGCTCCCAAGACAGACTTAAAGTGGGAATTTCGTCATCCCGATTCTCAAAGGCTCTTCAGCAGCCCCACCATGTGGCATGTGCAGCTTCTCTTTTGTCCCTTTGCTCTCTCTCTCTCTCTCAGTCACAAAACCTTCCACAATTCTATTTTCCCCATTTTCTTATGTCCAGCACATTAGTTCTCTCTCCCCATACCCCTAAACCTAGTTTTAATTTTCCTTTTGCGTGTCCAAGAAATCAGTGAAAGCACTGAAATTACTTTTTTCTCTTTTCTTTTTTTTATTAGAGAAGTTGTGGGTTTACAGAAAAGTCATGCATAAAATACACCCCCTCCTGCTTGGACTATTGCAGTAGCCATCTGGCTGGTCTCCCTGATGGCAAGCTTACCTCCTCCCCTGTCCTGATTCTGACATCCCCTGGTCTGAAGCCCTCACTGGCTCCCCAGACCTCATGGGAAAACAGCATAACTTTTCTGACCCAACCCCACCCTGCTCTGTGGTTTGCCTCTGCTGTAGCCTCACCAAAGACTTGGCCATTCAGGGTTCACCCTTTGAATAGTCCCACCTCTAGACCTTTGCTTGTGCCTGGAATGTCCTGCCTCCTTTCTGCATATTGAATCCTGCCCATCCTTCAAGGCCTGGCTCAAATGCTCCCCTCCATCCCAGAAAACCTTCCCCAATCCTTTCCCCAGAACTTCTCTTGGCTGGACAAACCTCAGTTTTCTAAGCTGCTTTTGTGAGCTTCAAAGGAAAGAAGGTATATGCTCCTCAGATGTGAGAAGAGTAATGAATTCAAGCAAGGGGAATGGAGCCCCCAGACCCAAAGAAGACCAGGATATGGTGGGGCCCACAGAACATTGAGGAAGAGTCCTTCCTCCCTGCTAGGGATACTGTGGCAGCTGAGGAGTGAAATCCAGGCTTAGCAATGGGAAGGGCTTTTGGACATTACTTGGCCTGATTTACCCTTTTACAAATGAGGAGACGGAGGCCAAGAGCAGGAGGCAGTGTAATACAAGCAAGAGGGTAGGGTCCTGGGCTCGAGTCGCCTCCTGGCCTGGGCAAGTCCCCCTGGACAGTTGCATCTGTGAGGTTTACAGAGTAGTCAGGAGAGCTAAACGATATCCCAGATGCTAAGGAGGCTTTGGTGACAGATACAGGATCCTTGTCATCATGGTGGCATTGGACGAGCATTCACCATGTGCCAGGCTCTTTGTGCATTGTTGTAGTCAGTCTTCATAACAATCACATGAGGTGAGCTCTGTTAATTTCCCATACTTTATGGAAGATGAAACTGAGGCACAGAGAGGTTGAGTGACCTAGGGAAGGTCACAGAGCGAAGAAGACCCAGGATTTGAACCCAGGCGGTCTGGCTCCAGAGCCCTTGCTCCCAGCCTCTGTGACAAATGACCAAGGGCCGTGGGGTTCAGTGTAGCATGTGAGCTTAAATCTGGGCAGTCTGCTGCTTCCCAGCCGTCCCTGTGGCCTGGTAGGCCAGGTCTGTAGACAGGCAGCTTCCTTGGTGATTGGGGACCAGTCTCCCCACACCTCACGTGGTGAGGGCTCCCTGCCCTCAGCCAGCTTCCCATGTGGCATTTCAGACAATCAGACAACATCTCAGAGTCTCCAACAGGTGGTGGGAGCCGCTCCTAGGCCAGCCTCTGCCCCAGAAATGGGGATTAAGCTCCCCTTACCCAGAGTGCATTGCTCTCACAGGTCCCACCTCCATTCTTCACACACCAAGGGCCAGGATGGTAGGGGGAAGAGAACCTGGCAATGGAGGCAGATAAATGTCTTTGAATCCTGGCTATTGGGATGGGAGTAGTGGTGGCCGTCGCCTGAGTTAGAGTTCTCTGCTCTGGAAGCATGTTCCTTTGTTGACTTAGGAGTTCCAATTCTTTCATTCATTCATTCAGCGAATAGCATCTGCTAGATGCTAGATGCCAGGCGCTAGGAGAGAGATATGAACTGAACAGACAAATCTCTCTGCCCCCATGGAGCTTACATCCTGGTGGAGGAGGCACGTAATAAACAAGATAAACATGATAAGGTGTGCTAGATTGTGATAAGTTGCAGGGAGAAAAATAAAGCAGGAAAGGGGGCTGGAGTGGAGGGAGTTTCCGTTTTAAATACAATGATCATAAGTCCTCACTAGGAAGATTTGAGCAAAGCTTAGAAGGCAGTGAGGGAGAGAGCCAAGCAGACCTGTGTGGGGAGAGCCAGGCAAACTGCTGGTGATTAATTGAGCACCTACTGTCTGCAATGGACGGGGCATGGAGCTGGGGGGCAGGGCACAGGTGCTGAGGGCACTGGGACACTGACTGCAGGGGCAGACACTCCCATGTCACAGAAAACTCCATGCAGAACTAAATCTAGCACTGGGGACATGGAGGAAGATTGAGCCCACCCAAGAAAGACAGGAGAGGGATCTTTCCAGAGGAGGAGGTATCCTGGTGGGTTCTGTAGCTCAGGCGGGTGGGGGTGGGGTCAAGGATGGTGGGAGACACTCTGACTTAGATACCTCTGTAGGAGCTGGGAGGTGTTTGTGGACCTTTGCAGGTCTCCAGGAGCCAACACCAATTTGGGGTGGTAGTGGAGGATGGGTAGCGTGTACATAATGAACTACTTAACCCCAGCTGATTGGACCTGAATCTTGCACATTTGGGGGCTGGAGATCAGGAAGGCTTCCTGGAAGAGGTGACCTTGGTGCAGGGCCTGGTAGGGGGCATGAGGCTGCTAAATGGAGATGCAGAGATGGCCTTTGTCAGAGAAGCAGGATTCCCAGGCCCAGGCCCGACACCACCGAGAAGTGCCTCTGATGGGGCGACTCTGGGCACTGGGACCCAGAGGGGAGGGCAGCGGTCCCCTTCTCCAGGCTGCTGTCTCTGCTCCCCCTGCCCCAACCCCCCCGGCGCTGATGATATGCCGAGGCTGGGCTGCTGTGGCCCAGCACTGTCACCGCGACTCCCTTCGTGTGCCGGAACCTGACACCCTGACCACTGAGGCATAAAAAACAGAGAATTGGAAGGCTCAGCCTGTCAGGCCAGGAGTGGCCTCCAGAGAGCCCCGAGGAGAAGCGCACACGTGTGTGTGTGTACGCATGTCCTGTGGAGGAGGGGAGGAGGCTGGGCCAGCCCAGTGGGGCAGGCTGACCCCTCGGGCCTGCCTCGTTGTTCCTGCCCCACCTGGCCGAGCCCCACAGGCCCCACAGCTGCGCCTCGGCCACAGGGGAACACGCAAGCTGCTCTCAGGCCTGAGTTCCTGCCAGTTCCCCTGGAGGCTCGTGCCCTTCAGCCTTTCGTAGGCATCCCTGGGGGAACCCGTGGAGACCTGCTTGGGCAGAGGGAGGCCTTGCAGGCTGTGTAACTCCAGCCACCGCCGCCAGGGAGCGGCCCGCTGCTCTGTAACCAGAGGTTTAAAAGGCCACTCAACAGCCTGCGATTGCCCGTCTTCCCATGCCCTGCTCCAGGGCCTCCCCTGAATACATGCTGGCCACATTCTGAGCCCGAGATGAGCCGGGGAGGAGGCAGGCAGGGCCTACTCGCCTCAGGCAGCTGTGAGGGAAGGGATTTTGATTGCCATCCCTCATGGCCTGGTTGGTGTGAAGAGGCTCTCCTGGGGCTGGAAGCAAGAGGCAGGGAACTTCCAGCCTTGGGCGTCACAGCTCCATGAGCAGCTGGGCAAGATTGAGCTGCCATAAGTCCCACGGTCCCTTCCCTTCCTCACACACCCAGTGCTGGAGCCACGCCGCCCAAGCATGCCCAGAGCAGCTAGCAGTGTGAGGGCCCCACCCACGTCCTCTCCTGGGCTCCCCCAGCTCTTTGGCTTGCCCCTTCGTTTCAGCAAAGTGACATCAGCCTCCTCCTGACTGAGGGCCGGGGCTTATGTCTTGTCTCCCCCACTGGACTGAGGCCCCCGGAGCCGTTATCCTGGATTCACAGCCAGAGGGCAAGACTAGAGTTGAGTTCACCTTTGGCTTCTCTGGTCCAGAGCCACTCAGGGAGCACACCAGGAGTGGAACTGAATCTAAGGCCTCAATCAGGGGCATTGGACTTGGGCAGGTATATCCAGGCCATTCTGTGAGAGACCCTGGGCATTAGTCTCCTCATCTGTAAAATGGGCCAGTAACCCCAGGGAGTGCCTGGTACATAGTAGTTCCGTAGTACATATGTGAGACTCCAGTATTCGCTACTCCTACAGAAAGAAAAAAGGTTTGTTTGTTTTTTTTGGGGGGGATGCTAAATACAGACAATGCCAATTACAGCTCTCCACTGAATAAACATGTGGCCCTGACTTGCCTTTACTAATTATGAAAAGTGCCTCCAGTTCATGTAAGAGACTAATGCCATTGGCACTGAGGCTGGCTGGGACCCGAGGCCTTTTCTGAACTTGATTTGACCTTTGGTTCCTGTTTCTCTCTCTGCCCATGACATGCAGGGAGTGAGTTTTCTGGAAGTCCCTACAGCCACCCTCAGTATTCCACGTACAACGACTCCTGGAGGTTCCCCAATCCGGGGCTGCTTGGTGAGTACTTGGGAGGTCCTGCGGGGCCCCTGGCCCATCCATCGGCTACCCCATCTGGGCCCTCTCCTTGGGCCAGGGTCCCGTGACACTCTGAGGTGTGGTCACTGAGCCTGGGTGGGAAGCTTGCCCAAGACACATGGAATACAGGGGGTTGTGATGGGGACCTTAGGACAGTAAGCCCCCCTGCCCCCAGAGCAGCTGGTGCCCCATCCCTCTCCCAGCTGTTTTGGGTGAATCCAGGGAAATGGTGCAGAAAGGGAACAGAGGAGGAAAAGGGCATTGAGTGAGGAGCAGATGTGGCTCAAGCAGTTGAGCGCCTGCTTTTCACAGGGGAGGTCCTGGGTTCAGTTCCCGGTGCCTCCTAAAACAAACAAACAAACAACAACAACAACAAGCAAAACAAAAGAAAAAAACCAACTCAGGGGAGCTGATGTGGCTCAGTGGTTGAGCTCCAGCTTCCCACATTCAAGGTCCTGGGTTCAATCCCTGGCCCTGGTACCTCAAAAAATAAATAAAATTTTTAAAAGGGCATTGAGGGGGAAGCGGGTGTGGCTCAGTGGATAGAACCCCCCGTTTACCATATGGGAGGCCCGGGTTCACGTCCCGAGGCCTCCTTGTGAGGGCACGCTGGCCTGAGCTGTGCGGTGGGCTGATGCAGCAACCTCACGGCAGGAAGCGGGTGTGGCGCAATGGATAAAGCCCCCGTTTACCATATGAGAGGCCCCGGGTTCGCTTCCCGGTGCCTCCTTGTGAGGGCAGGCCGGCTAGTGCGGCGCCGTGGGCTGATGCGGCAAGACCTCACAGCAAAGGGGAGATAAGCAGACACAGAGAAGACAGGCAGCGAATGGACACAGCAGCACAAGCAGCAAGGGGGGGATAAATAAATAAAAATAAATAAATCTTTAAAAAAAAGGGCATTGAGGGATAAAGAGGAAGGCAGGATAAGTGCCTGCCCAAGAGTAACTTGTATTTCTTAAGAATCATTAAATATTCACGTGAGAAGTCTTTAAACAAAAGAGAACAGAGAGCTCAGCTCAGATTGACTGGGAGCAGCTACCGGGAGAGCTGCCTTGATAAGGAGTCTGAGGCCCGGTAATGGAGTAGGGGTGTCTGCCCTGGACAGCACCCGGCCTGCCCGCTGGAATCAGGTTGCCCTGTGGCTGAAGGCCTGTGAGGGCACCACGCGCAGGGCACAGCTGGTGCCCGACCTCTGCCCAGGCCTCAGACTGGCTGACTGTGTCTGCCTGGGGCCAGCCTGCTCTGAAAACAGCATCAAGACCCTTGGACCACCCAAAGACCAAAACAAGACCAACTCAACCCTCCAAAGGCCAGGGGGAGGCTTCTGTTTTGTTGGAATGAACTTACATGAATCTGGCTAGTGAGTGCCAGCCAGAGACGGAGGTCTGGGAGCAGGAAGCAGGAGCAAGCCCTGGCTCACAGATGTCACCCGCTACCGGTGGTGCCAGCCAGTCAGCCTGCGGCAACAGCACTGAGCCCTCCCCCCAGCAGCCTGCTGAGCATTTCCCACAACAAGGCCTGCTTAAGTGAGAAACTGTTAATTCCCTGGATCCTTAATTATTTTAGGACTTCATCAAAAAGAATAATAACCTAGTGTCTTCAAAGTCAAGTTGCCAGGCTATGGGTCTGCGAAGGAGGCCATGAAATCTCAGTCTTGACCCCTTCCCAAACCTGCTTTGGTTATCAGGACAGACGTGCGATATGGTCACCATCCCTCTTTGGCTACCACCTTTCCAGGCGCTTGGGCTTTGGGCTGCCCAAAGTATTTTGGTGTGTTGTGCATAACGTTTAGGTGACATAAAGAACACTGCCAATTAGTGTTTCAGGTTCCTGTACCTGAGAGGTTTGGGGCCTTACAGGAGACTAGGCTCTTACTTTCTATAGCCTCTCAGGGCGACTGAATCAGCAGATTGTTCTGCTCTCAGACTTCTTTGGTTTTGGTAAAAATCGTCTCTAAATGTTGAACCAGGGCCTCCACTTACCTAATGTTTTGCCTTTAATGAGAGGTCCCCAGCTATGAACTGGCCAAGCTGTCAGTCTCAGGAAACAGGAAGCAAAGGCTGGCCATGTCTCCCTGAGCCAGCTTCTTCCAGGGTGAGAGGGAGGAGGAGAGGTGGAGCCGAGGCCTGGGCTAGGATCCTTTCCCTGGAAATCTGCATCAGACAGAGCCCTGGCCCCAGCGCTGCTGAGAGACCCACGGGGGATGTAGCACCAAGGAGGGCTGGACGCCCAGCTGTGACATTGGTTCTGTCTGACAGGGATGTGACCCCAAGGAGGCGATGGTGGTCCAGGACCACCGGCATGAGTGTGCACTGCCCGGGGGCTGGGGGTGGGGTGCTGAAGTCCAGCCCAGGCTTGGTACAAAGCCCTGAGCCCAGGACAGGGCTAAGTTGCCCAGAGGGGACATCTTTCTCTCATTTGTGTGAGGTGTCCTCCGTGCTGGCAGTGGCCCTCATTTGCCTGGGAATTCTATAGGCGAAAGAAGAAAGGAAGAAGCTGTCAGGCAGGTGTGACAAAGGGATGGGATAGGGGTGGGGCTGTGTGTGGAGAGCAGAGCCACAACCTAGAGGACCTCGAATGCCAGGCTGAGACGTTTGGACCTGATCTTGCTGGCAGCTGAGAGCTGAAGGGATGGAGAGGGGAGGGTGGGGCCAGACTGTTTCTGAGTCTTGGGCTGCCAAAGCTGCAGTGAGATCCAGTTCACATTCCCAAAGCTGTGGCTTGGGCTGTGTGCCTGGTGTGGGAAAGACATGGACTCTGCTCCAAGGAGCTCTCAGGCTGAGGATGAGGAAACCGTGGGCAAGTGTGTCTGTGCCAGGAGGTGCTTCGTGCCTCGAAGGGGGCCTGAGAGGGGGTGGGTGGGAGGACTCAAAACCCTGCCCATCTGAACTAGCACTTGCTGATTGTGCCAGGCACTGGGCAAAGCCCTTCACGTGGTTGATCCCATTTTATCCTTTCAGCCACCCTAAGAAGTATGTATTGTAATCTCTATAATTCAGAGGAGAGCGAGGCTCAGAAAGGTTAAGTAAGTTACCTGAGGTCACACAGCATGGAAGTGGCTGAACTACGACTCAAATTCAGGTCGCCCCTCCTTCAGAGCCCATCTTCATAACCGGTGTGTAGTGTGGTACTCTTCAGTCTCCCCGACTGATTCCCAGTCTGAACAGTCCTCCTGCTAGGAAAAGCACCTTGTTCCTCCATAGGAGGAGGCTTCAGAGTCTTAGACACTCAGATCATGTGTGTAATGAGAACAGGTCTGGTCTGTTTTTGGAAGCCAGGTTACTGCATGTAGCTGTCAGGCTTTTAGATGCAAACAACAGAATCCACTCCGGCTGGATTAAGCAGAAAAGGAATTTATTAAGGGATACTGGAGGCTCCCAGAATCTCTGAGGGGACCAGAGATGTGGGCTCGGGAATAACCCACCCAGGATAACACCCACCCACCCCACTGGGCTGCCATAGGGCACCCCCGCCCCCCGCTGCCCCCACTCAGCACCCCAACTGTGGCTCACACTACATGGCAGCTTCAGCCACAATGCAGACTAGGCATCAGAAGCTGGATGCCTCTGCCCCCACTCCCAGAAGATGGAACCCCCAGCTCACTTCCTCCAGTTGTCCCCTCCTGATTGAGGGCATGTGTGAGAGTCCAGTTGGCAGATCCCAGGTGACACACCTGAGGCCTGGCCTCAAGGGAAGCTGGGAGAATGAGTTCTGACTTCTAGCACAGAGAAGTGGAACTTCCAGCACAGGAAACTCTGCAAAGACAAGAAGCGTTTAAAAAATGTTGGACAGTTACAAACATGAGAAATGGCCCCTGTGCTGCCCAAGTCTATACCCTGGGGAATCCTGGTCAGGTCATCAGCCAATCTGGGCCTGCGTTGCCTGAGGTGACAAATGAGGACAATCACCACTGGCAGCTAGGTTTAAGTCAGAGCTGAATGTGATGCTGTCTTGAGGTCCATGGCCCCCAGTGAGCAGGGATCCCGCTTTCCTGAAGATAAGTGAGATGCCAGATTCATCCTACCATAATCTTGCAAATAACTTCCAGGCCCGTTCACATCTACCAGCCTGGCCTTCCTCCAGAGTGTCTTTAGGGCTTTAGTGGAGGGATTCCCACTGGGCAGGGAGAGCTGGACTGATTATTCCTGCTCTCTGGGGAGGGTGCCAGGAGTGTGGAAACCTGTTCTGAGGTTCCTTGGTGCTTCTGCTAGATGTGGGAGAGTGTCAACAGGTGAGACCTTACACACGCACACACACGTGCTCATGCCTTCCTACTCTCACACACCCTCACACATGCTGCCAGCACTCAGGCTGGCCTGGCTGAAGCTTCCTACACAGAAACATGGCTGGAGTGAGGCTCGGCAGTGCTGCCCAGTGAGGAACAGTGACTGGCTGTGTGCTGGCTCACCGGGAGGACTTTCCTCCCCGCTGTGCCTCCTCCCCGTGAGCTACTCTGGGGTGCCCACGAGAGGCCCAGCTGAGGCAGCCGTGACTCAGCTTCCCAGTGGGTGCCCCTCAGGCTGGCGAGGGGGGCAGCCGGGGCAGACAGGGTGGGCAGGGCTGGCAGTGGGAAGAACGACCGCTGCAGTCTGTTAGGATTAGAATGGGAGCTCCCGTGGCCACTGTAAAGGGATTCGAGAGTGAGTGGGAGCCTGGAATGACTGTGTCAGGAAGTAAATTGATGATAATGTGAATTAGAGAGGAAAAATGACAGAAGAGAGGACAAGTTTATTCTAGGTGGAGGTCTAATGGGCACCAGGAAGACAGTGCTTAGTGAGCTGATGTTTTCATTTTCATGGTAAATGCGAGCGTTTTTGATGTTGCTGTGGAGCCACGACCTGGAGAAGGGCAGCTCTCAAGCTGGGGCCCGCTGGACCGCCTGGCAGAGAGATTAGGCTTTGAGAAGGGAGTGAGTCAGAGCCAGAGGGCGCGAGGCGGCCGGGCCAGGGCTTGCAAGGCAGAGCCAAGGCATCCTCTGAGCAGCCTTGACTGCCGTTCCCTGTTCCTCGGGGCCCATTTGCGGGGGCAGCCTTTGTGGTTTTCTTCTCTTGTGCCATGCCCAGGCCCTCACACTCACACACACACGCCTCCCTCTGTCCCATCTGTGGGCAGGCACTGCAAATGCCCCTTGGGTGACTGTCCTGACGCTGTCCCCAGCCCACAGAAGAGAGAGCAGAAGAAGGCTGACAGGGGTCTCTGAGTCAGGGCTCCCGCTGGGGAGGTGACCGAGAAGGCAGTGGGAAAAGCCACCTCTGGGAGGACTTAGACACAGGATTAGTGTCCGTGCCTTCTGTAGCAGCGCAGGGAGGCATTGCCTGCTCCACCACTGTCATTGCTACCTGAGGCCACGCTGCCTGGGGAGGGGAGGCATCTGCCCATCAGGGCTGGGTCTGGAGGGAGGCGGCACATGCTAAAGTGCCTCCCCCACCCTTGTGATTATTTATTATCTTCATGACCTTGGGCAAGTGCCTCAGTTTCCTCACTATAAAATGGGGACAACAAAAGTTCCCGCCTGATAGGATTGTTGTGGAAATTAAGAGTTCATGGATGTAAAGGGCTTAGGAAAGTGCTCATTTCCAAAGCTTTCACATCTCTCTGTCATGGTGCCCTCATGACATGCCCCTGTGTCAGTGCGACCTGTTGGAGAAGATGCTGAGAGTCAGAGCATAAAGGGTTAAGCATCCAAAAAGCATGCTGGCTGGTAGAGAGCAAATGTCTCCAAGGACACTGCATACTGCAGATATCAGTGGGAGGAGGCAGAGCAGAATGAACTCCCCACACAGATGTTATTGTCTAAGTTCCCAGGAAAGTTTGTCTGGGAACTCACAAACAGGTA
>JAQZBX010066605.1:0-16084 GCA_029593785.1 Cabassous unicinctus
GTCCACAGTCGGCAGTCCCCGGAGATCTGAACCGTGAGCAACCACCTAGATCGATGCCATCTTGGTCCCCCTCTCAACATAATCAGTTTAAAGAAATAGTTTGTCGGGGCAAAGTCCCATCTGCTGTAGACCTCTGAATA
This sequence comes from Cabassous unicinctus, assembly GCA_029593785.1. Classification (NCBI taxonomy): domain Eukaryota; kingdom Metazoa; phylum Chordata; class Mammalia; order Cingulata; family Chlamyphoridae; genus Cabassous; species Cabassous unicinctus. The sequence continues at coordinate 141 of JAQZBX010066605.1, forward strand.
TTACAAAATCATTTATCTGCTTCCAATACAGAAATTGACAGAAAAAGGATAAACATTTTCATTATCATAAAGAGAAATTGGGAAGGAAACATGATTCCTTGGACCTCTAGAGATCAGTAAACCTGCAGGCCATACTTCATTCGATTTCAAAGTCTGAGAGTCATTCTTTTTTTTTTTTTTTGACAGTCCATTGCACTTATTTATATTTACTTCAAAGTATATACACAGTTGTCATTCAAATGATATAAAATTAAGGAATTTTATAATTAATTTGCAATATAAATTTAACATAAGTATATATAAATTTATTTTTAAAACATTTTTTTTATATAGATTTTTAAATTTTTAAAAAGTTACTTAGATTAAATAACTGTTGCACAAAAAATATAGGGAATCCCATATGCCCCACTTCCTACCCCTCCCACAACCTCCCACATAAACATCCTTCATTAGTGTGGCACATTCATTGCAATTGATACACACATCCTGGAGCTTTGCCGTTAAGCATGGCTCATAGTTCACATTGTAGTCTACACTTTCTCCCATACATTTCTGCATGTTATGTGGTAATATAAAATGGCCTATATTTGTTGTTGCAATGTCACCCAGGACAATTCCAAAGTCCTGAAAGAGCCCCAGAATTATAACAGTTTTCCCTCTCCCTAACCCCAGAGCCTCCAGTGGCCACTGTTGTAATTTCTTCCATTGCTAGAATCACAATATGTCTATAGTAGAATATCGGTAAGCCCCCTTTAGTCCATAGCTCTTCCCCCATCCCCATTCCTGGGTATTCTGGAATAGTAATGTCCAATCCACCTCCAATTGAAAGGGGGCTTATATCCCATGAAGAAGATGGATGGGACTGTCCTGCATGAAGGAGCAGACTCTCTCTGTTCCCTTGGAGGGCCATTGTCCATCATCATCTCCCTGCCAGTTGTCCTGGGTGAGTCCAATGAGCTGTAGATTAGATGTTGCAGCTCCACCGAGGTTCTGGGCCCAACTGGCACATGGACAGCCCAAAGACTCGAGTCTCTGTACATACACCTCCAAACTTCAGCACCAAGTATAGGTTTAATTAGAAGGGACAGATGAGACATGTGCAAGGAAGACATAATTGAGTCCAACTCTGTCACTTTCAGGAGCACAAACTCCAAAGTAGGGCCCACTGGCAAGGCACCAAACTCCGGAAGTATCTACCCTGACCATAGGACCTGGGTATCTCCAAAACCCTCAGGAGCCCCACTATTTGGGGTGGTATCCACTTTGGAAGTCTATGAGGTCCTGCAGAGATTTGCATAAGCATTACTTTTGGGATGACCTCCTGACTCACTTTGAACTTTCTTAGCCATATACACTCATTTGTCCTTAAGTTTTCCCCCTTTTAATTGAGGTCTTTTTCTGGTTGCATTGCTAGTTGGTGATTGGTAGCAATCCCTTGGTGCCAGGGAGGCTCATGCCCAGGAGTCATGTCCCCTGCTGGGGGAGAGGTAATTAATTCATAAGCTGCGTTTGGCTTAGAGAGAGGTAGCATTTGAGCAACAAGGAAGCTCTCAGGAGGCAACTCTTAGGCACCCCATAGCAATAGGTTGAGTTTCAATTTCAAGAGCAAAGACACAAAAGCCTAGCCATCAAAATCAAGGGCCCATCACTGGATCATCCTCCTTTGCCAGTCACTGCCCCTGCACTCATGGGACTGTTGCTGCTCTCTTAGAGAATATGGCAGAGCTCTCCAGTTTGGGAATTCAGTATTCTCTCGTTTATTGTGTGAGTCTCCACCCACTGTGATAATGCCCCATGAACATCTGAACATTTTTATATACCTTATATCAATGCTCAGGTGAACTTCCTCCCACGCTCCCCACCCCTGTCCCTGACACTCCACACCAATGATCCTCCACTGTTCCACTTGTAACCCTTCTGTGATCCAAAGCTTCTTCAAAGATGAAGCCATTACAATAGCCAAATACAATTAATAGGAAAATGAAATAATAATGATAAGTTTAAATGTAAGGGATAAAATATATAGAAGTTTGAACAGCCTAAAAATAAAATAAAATTTAAAATTGGGATATTAAAAAAAATGAAAAATGTTATAATTTTTTTTTTTATATTATGCCTTTCATCACTGCAATATCTGGTGTCCGGTCTGTACCATGGTACCTTCACCCACTCATTCCCAAGTGTCTCACTATTTTTCATTTTGTATTCAAAGAAGTTTTACATCACAGCAAAGTCACACACAGAACACAGTACACTCTTATATACCCAACATCCTCCCCCTTTCCTCCCCCCCATATTAATACCTTTTTACATGTGGATGGTAGATTTGTTATAACTGATATAAAAATAGTGAAAAATAGTTACTAAACATGGTCAATGGTTTACACTATGGTTAACATTTTAGACTATACACTTTTATGAATTTTGATGATATTTACCATGTCCTCTGTCTATCAATGTGATCATGCAGAACAATTCCACTGACCACTAAATACCCCCTGTTCTATCTTTTCTATTTCTCCCTTCCCATCCCCCCGGGGTCCACGGTGAAACCCAGGCATGACTTATTGGATGACAAGATTCACAGATATAGGAACAAGACTGAGGTCTTAACACAATGGATTGTCCTCCCCTATTCGGAACCACCTTTGTTCTTGAGAGACTCTTACCTGTCTATTTCTGCACAAATCGGTCCTCCCAAGGATGGGAATCCAACTCCTTCCTGCTCATTATGTGTGTCTCCACCCACTGATACAACACATTATGACAAAATGATACTCACACACTCACTAGAAGCCTGCTTCATGCGCACCCTGTCCCGAATGCCCCTCATCCCAATCCAACAGTTTAAACCAGTAACCCTTCCTTGTCATATTGCCAAAAGAGAATTTCCAACTTTGTACTTTCAACCACATAACTGCAAATCCCCAGTGTTCACCTGGTCCCTCTCCCAACCCTACCCCCAGTACCCTGGATTTTCAAACCCACCCTCCCAATCAAGCCACCTGTCAACCCTGCACCACCCAACCCAGCAATATGAATACCCTCCTGTCCTATCCCTTCATTACACAACTATATTCTTTCACCTTACCATAGATTATGTCCATAGGTGTGCTGACTCACAACCTTCTCCTCTCTTTCTATTTCTTATAAATGTATTTTCCAGACAATAGCTCTCTGAGACTGCTCAATTTCCTTAATGCATATCAGTGAGGTCATGTACTGTTCATTCTTCAATGCCAGGCTTGCTTCACTCAACATAAGGTCCTCAAGATTCATCCATGTTATTCTGTGTTTTAGCACTTTATTTTTTCTTACAGCTCAGTAATATACCATTAAACACATTTAATGGTATGTATGTACCACATTTTGTTTATCCATTCATCTGTTGATGGGCACCAGGGTTGATTCCAACTTTTGGCAATAGTAAACAATGCTACTATGAACATTGGTGTGCATATATCTGTTCGTGTCTTTGCTTTCAATCCTTCTGGGTATATATCCAGCAGTGGAATCACTGGATTATCTGGAAGATCTATTGATAGTTTTCTGAGGAACCGCCAAACTGTCCTCCACAGTGGCTGGACCATTCCACAATCCCACTAGCAGTGGATGGGGGTTCCCATTCCTCCACATCCTCTCCAATACTTATAGTCCGCTGTTTTTTTTTAATAGCTGACATTCTAATGGGTATAAGATGTTATGTCATTGTAGTTTTGATTTGCATTTCCCTAATAGCTAGTGATGTTGAGCATCTTTTCATGTGCTTTTTAGCCATTTGTATTTCTTCCATGGGGAAGTGTTTTTTCAGGTCACTTGCCCATTTTGGGTTGTCTTTTTATGTTCGAGGTGTAGGCTCGTATCAGACATATCATTGCCAAATATTTTCTCTCATTGTGTAGGCTGCCATTTTACTTTCTTAATAATGACCCTTGAAGTGCAAATGTTTTTAATTTCGAGGAGATCCCATTTATCTGTTTTGTCTTTTGCTGCTCATCCTTTGGGCATGAAGTTCATGAATCCATTTCCTATTACAAGGTCCTGTAGATGCTTCACTACATTATCTTTCAAGGTCTTTATAGCCTTGTTTCTTATATTTAGATCTTTGATGCACCTTGAGTTGATTTTTGGTGTGTGATGGTATTCCTCTTTCATTCTTTTGGATATGGTTATCCAGTTCTCTCAAGCACCAGTTGTTGAAGAGGCCATTCTCTCCCAACTGAGTGGGCTTGGTGGCCTTGTTGAATATCATACCACTGTATATGCAAGGAACTATATCAAAACTCTCAATTTGGTTCCATTGGTTGGTATGTCTATCCTTATGTCAAGTCCATGTGGTTTTGACCAATGTAGCTTTGTAGTATGTTTTAAAGTCAGGTAGTGTGATACCTCCAATTTCATTTTTCTTTTTCAATATGTCCCTGGCAATTTGGAGGCTCTTACCCTTCCACATAAATTTTGTAGTTAATTTTTCCAGTTCATTAAAAAATGCTGTGTTGATTTTTATTGGGATTGCATTAAATCTGTTGATTAATTTGGGTAGGATATATATTTTAATGATGTTTAATCTTCCTATCCATGAACAGAGAATATTCTTCCATTTATTTAAGTCTTCTTTGATTTTCTTTAACAGTGTTGTATAGTTTTTGGGATATATGTCCTTTACAGCTTTAATTAAAATTATTTCTAGGTATTTAATTCTATTAGTTACTATTGTGAATGGTATTTTTTTCTTGATTTCCTCTTCAGATTGCTCTTTTTTGGTATACAGAAATGCTACTGTTTTTTGATCACTGATCTTGTACCCTGTGATGTTACTGAACTCATTTATAAGTTCTAGAAGCTTTGTTGAAATTTCTCAAGGCTTTCTATGTATAGGATCATATCATCTACAAATAGTGAAATTTTTACTTATTCGTTTCCAATTTGGATGCATTTTATATGTTTTTCTTGCCTCAATGCTCAAGCAAGTACTTCTAAGGCAATGTTAAATAGGAGCGGTGATAGTGGGTATCATTGTCTTGTTCTGATTTTAGAGGGAAAGCTTTTAGTATTTCACCATTGAAGATGTGTGTTTTTCTTATATACCCTATATCATGTTCAGAAAATTTCCTTTTATTCCTATCTTTTGCATTGTTTTTTATCATGAAAGTGTGCTCTATTTTTCAAATGTTTTTTCTGCATCTATAGGGAAGATCATGTGATCTTTTCATTTCAATCTGTTTATGTGGTGTATTACATTGATTGATTTTCTTATGTTGAGTCATCCTTGCATACCCCAATTGAAACTCACTTGGTCATGTTGTATAATTCATTTGATATATTGTTGAATGCGATTAGCAAGTATTTTGTTGAGAATTTTAGCATCCAGGTTCATTAGAGAGATTGGTCTGTAATTTTCCTTTCTTGTGGCATCTTTGTTTGGCTTTGGTATTAGGGTAATGTTGGCATCATAGAATGAGTTAGGCATGTTGCTTCTACTTCTATTTTGTGGAAGAGCTTAAGCAGGATTGGTGTTAGTTCTTTCTGGAATGTTGGTAGAATTCACCTTTGAAACCACCTGGTCCTTCTTAGTTAGGAGGTTTTGATGATTGAGTCTATTTCTTTACTTGTAATTGTACTGTTCATCAATTTCTTCTTTCACCAAAGTAGGCTGCTTGTGAATTTCTAGGAATTTGTCCATTTCCTCTAAATTATCATTCTTCTTGGCCTTGAGTATTTTCTCTTTGTCTTGAGCATTGGACAATTTGAAAAGTATATGTCTTGGAGTAGGCCTGTAGGGATTTATATTTTTGAGGTGGGCTGTGCTTCCTGGACATGTATGTCCATCTCCTTCAATAGGGTTGGGAAGTTTTCAGCCATTATTTGTTTCAACACTCCTTCTGTTCCCTTTCCCTTCTCTTCTCCCTCTGGGATACATATAATGCATTTGTTAGTGTATTTTGTGTTGTCGTTTAAATCCCTAAGTTCCTGCTAGATTTTTTTTAACTTTTAATCTATCTGTTCTACAATCTGTTTGATTTCAGATGCATTGTCTTCCATATCACTAATACTTTCTTCTGCTTCTTCAAATCTGCTGTAATGTGATTCCAGTGTCTTTTTGATTTCTTGGACTGTGCCATTCATTACCATCATATCTGTTACCTTTTAAAGTATGTTTACAATTTCTTCAGTATGTTCTCCCAGTGTCTTCTTAATATCCTTAATGTCTTCCTTCACTTCATTAAGTTGGTCCATGATATTTGTTTGGACAGCTTTGATTAGTGGTTGGATATTCTGCATCTCATCGTGGTTTTTAGTTTCTTCATTGGACTAGTCCATGTCTTCCTGTTTCTTAATATGGTTTGTAATTTTTGTTGCCCTCTCATCATCTTTTCCTCTTGATGGGTTTATTCAGTTGATTATCTTCTCTCTCTGCTCTAGAGTTTTATTTAGCTGCTCATTTTGTGTTTGTGTTAAGTTTTCTTTTTGTCACTTTGTTCTTCTTGTTCTATTTCCTTGATGTTTTCTATGTTCCCTTGAAGGAAAAAGATTAGGGCCAGAGATAGAGAAACAGGTCAAAATAGAAAAAGGATAATAGTAATAATAATAATAAAAGTTAGAAGAGTGGCCACATAGGACTTAGTAAAATGAATATTTAACTCAAGTAAGCAGTGTAGAGTAAAAGGAATAAAAAAGTGGAGCACCTACAATGAAATGGAAACCGAATAGAGAAAAATATATGAAATGATTTAAATGGCCAAAATGATGATGAGAGAGAGAAAGAAAAGAAAGGACAGAAAGAAAAAAGGAAATAAAAAATAAGAACAGGCAAGATAGAAATCAAAACCAGAAAAGTTGAGGACTAAATAAAGAAATGTGGAATGTAAGAACCACAACAGAAATCAGAAGATGGAAAGATGAGGGAAGGAGGAGAGATAGTGTTGGTAAATAAAATCGGGATACACAGAAAGTGGGAAATCAAGGAAGAAGAAGCACAGCAATGAAAAAACAAGCTTGCAGCACCTAATTTAAAAGGGGGGCAGGCGAGGAAAGAGGAAAAACAAACAAGAAACAACAAATACCAAACAAGCACACAAGCAAGCAGTCAAACATAGCTAAGGAAGAGCAGCGTTCCTTCCTTGGCCCTTGTAAAGCTTCTCAGGCTGCCTTTGTTCATCAATGAATTACGCTGCAGGCTTCTCTCTGCAGGTTTTGAGGCAGGTTTTAGGGAGTAAACTAAGTTATTATTTTTTTTGGAAAAAAAAATGACCCAAAAGAAGCTAGTAGATAAATAATGTCTATGTATTCTCTGTCCTAGAATATCAGCTGGATGTTAGATATCCTGGTGGATTGCTACTCTTAAGGGAATCGAACTAGGGACCTCATATATTCAAGGTGGAGACTTCTCCACTGAACTACCTTTCTAATTGGGTCAGTAACCTCTTCAGAAAACTATTCAGTCACTTTCCCTCAGGCAGGTTTGACTCTCCTCATGCAGCAGGATTCAGCAGGCTGTGTAAGTAGATACCCTCTCCTGTCACTTCGTCAGGTTGAGCTCCCTTTTGATATTCAAATGGGACTCAGAAGACTGAGTTCACCACAAAGACATGATTCTCAACCCCCTTCTAGATCACCTCCTCATTCAAGGGGACCCTAAATAGGCACTTGGAAACTTGTCAAGCACTTCCCACTGCCTGACTCCCTTTGAGGAGTTGAAATTCTGAAAGTCCTCAGCATGGAAATATTAAATCGGCTGACTCTGCCCTCTCTCAGGCTAAGCCTCTGTATCCCAGGGCGGTAAAGTAAATCAGGCTTCCTCAGCAGATTCCCCTCTCTCCTCTGCCTGGTGCCACCTCAAGCTAGCTCGTGTGCTCCCCAAAACTCAAATGGTGTTCAGACAACCAATCTCATAGAAAGGAAACCCCTCTCAAATCCTTGCCAGAACCCTCTCACTCTCAGAGAATGCTCCCTCTCACTGGGTGGCCAGCAGAAATCAGGGCTCACTCTGGCCCTTTGCCCAGAATATGGGGCTTAGCCATCCATGATTTCTAGGCACAGGGCTAAAAACTCATGGTTTTATCTTCAGCAATCTATCTCCCTGTCCAGCTCCCTCCAGATCAATGCCCTAAATGCTCCTGCTCTGTGGGCTCCCAGAACAGCTCACTTGGGCAGGATCCTTTCCCTAATCAGCCATCTTTTGTAAGCAAGATGGTGAGTGCCCACTTCAACTGATGCCATCTTGCCCCCTAACTCTGAGAGTCATTCCTACAATGATGGCTTCTTCTCCTTGGAGCCACATAGAGACCCACCCTATCCGCAGGCTTGCCCAATGGCCATTTTCTTGGTTCCACCCTCATCAAGCACTTGGGTGTTGACCAAGCTCCAGACCTCACTCTGTAAGAGCATTGGGGTGATTGCCACACCTTACCCTATCTTTAGGTTAGAGCCTTAACTCCCCTAGCACAACAATGTGAAGATAAAATTCCCCCTGATCTTTGGCATACAGGCTCAACCCTCTTAGAGCAACAAGTTGACCACCTGGCCTTCCCTAACCTTTGACATACATGTTCAACTCTCTCAGAGCAATGAGTTGACAGTTCATCACCTGGTTTCCCTAACTTTTGGCATACAGGCCCAACTTTCTCAAAGCGACGAGGTGACCACATGGCCTTCCTTAATCCGTTTGGTACAGGTCAACCCCTCTCAGACCTATGGCGTGCTGACCTCAAACGCCCTAATCCTTGAGGAATGTGCTCCATGTTCTCTGTACCCTAGGGTGGCAAAACTCTCCCAGAACATTGGGCAGGAACATCCACCCTCATCAACTGCCAGGGCAAACTCACCCTCTCTAAACACATAGGTAGGGTTTTTCTCTTGGCCCAAGGCAATGTCTGAATTGCAGATCTCAGCTTCCATGGTTTTCCTCTTGAAGTCATTTCTCCTTTAATCTCCCCTTTCCATGTGCCTGTCAGTCCAATCTCACAGTGATTTTGTTCATACAGTTCTCTCAAAAAGTTCATTGATTTAGCATGCAGGAAGCAGGGCTCCAAGCCATCAGACAGTAAGACTTTACACAAGTCTTTCTGAGATAACTGTATCTTCAACCCTGATTTACAAGTTCCAAGTTTAGGTAAGTCCTCAAATGGGGCACTACTCTCTGGGAGCTTGATTTCCAGAGGTTTGGAATTTCTGGAAAGAGCTTCTATTTTCTTTGTGTCCAGCAGCTCAGTCCTCAGTGTATTTCTCTCATCTAGCATTTTGCTATAAGCTGCAAGGAGAAGCCAAAACACATACTCTGGTTTTACTTTGGAAAATTCTTCAGCTAAATGCCCAGGCTTGCCATTTTCAAATTCTGCTTTCCGTATAACACCAGGAGTTAATATTGCTAGCTCTCTGCAACTGTAAAACATGGATGGCTTTTCCCTCTGTTTCCAACAATAGTTTCATTGTTTACTTCTACGGCATCATAAAAAGTCTCTTCAGCAACCACATTACTAACAACACTCTCTTGAAAGTAATCTAGGACTTTTCCATCAAGTGTCACACAATTCCTCCAAAAAATATTACTTATCCATTTATAAAACTGTTCCAGCATTTTGGTAATTGAGAAAGCAATTCCCCACTCCTTGGTACCAAATTCTGTATTATTCAGCCAAAGGGGTGCTAATTCAAAATACCAGAAATAAGTTGGCTTTTATAAAGGGTATTTATTTGGGGTAGAACCCACAGTTACCAGGCCATAAAGCATAAGTTACTTCCCTCACCAAAGTCTATTGCCATGTAATTGGAGCAAGATGGCTGCCGATATCTTCAGGCTTCCTGGGTTCCTCTCTTCCCGGGACCTGCTTCTCTCCAGGCTTAGCTCAACTGCTATCTCCACAAGGTCAGCTGTAGACTATCAAGCCAATAGCTCTTCTCTTTTCCCAGGGACTTTTCTCCTTCCTCACAACCAAGCTCCTCTGTGTGCTTACTTCCCTGGGCTTCAGCATTAAAACATAATCAGAATTCCAGCATCAAAACTCCAACTCCTCTGTTGTGCCATGTAGTTTTATCTCTGTGTCCCCACCCACCAAGAGGCAGGGACTCAACATCCTACTGATGTGGCCCAATCAAAGCTCTAATCATAACTTAATCATGCCAAGAGGAACAGACCAGTTTACAATCATAATCCAATATCTATTTTTGGAATTCGTAAATAAGGCCAAACTGCTACAAAGACCACTATATATTAATAAAAGGGACAATCCACCAGGAAGATATCACAGTCATAAATATCTATGCACCTAACAAGCATGCCCCAAAATACATGAGACAAAGTCAGGCAAAACTGAGGGAAGAAATAGACATCTCTACAGTAATTGTTGGAGAACTCAATACCCCACTCACATCATGGGATAGAACAACTAGACAGACAGAAGGTCAACAAGGAAACAGAGAACCTCAACAGTATGGTAAATGAGTTATAACTAACAGATATATACAGAACGCTGCATCTAAACTCAGCAGATTATATATTATTTTCAAGTGACCAAGGGTCTATCTCAAGGATAGACCACATGTTAGGGCACAATGCAGATCTCAATAAACATGCAAAGATTGAAATTATACAAAGCATCTTCTCAGCACATAATGGAATGAAACTGAAAATCAATAATAGATAGGAGAAAAGTAAATTTGCAAATGTGTGGAGGCTGAACAACATACTCCTAAACAATCAGTGGGTCAAATAACAAATGGCAAGTGAGAGGAATAAATTTTTGAGGGGAATGAAAATGAGAACACATCTTATTAAAACTTATGGGATACAGTGATAGCAGTCTTGAGAGGGAAATTTATAGCACTAAATGCCCATATTAAAAAAGAAGAAAGAACTAAACTCAAAATTTAACTGAACAACTAAAGGAACTTGAAAAAGAACAGCAAACCAAAACCAAAGCAAGCAGAAAGCAAAAGAAATAATGAAGATTAGAGCAGAAATAAATGAAATTCAGAACAAAAATCAATAGAGAAACGAAATGAAAACCTGGTTCTTGGAGTTCAATAAAAGTGACAAACACCTAGCTAGACTAACAAAGAAAAAAAGAGAGAAGATGCAAATAAATACAATAAATTATGAATTGAGGGATTATGACTGAAATAAGAAGAATTATAAGAGGATATTATGAGAAACAGCATGACAACAAACTAGACAGCCTAAATGAAAAGGAAAACTAATTAGAAATGCACAATCTACACTGATGCTACAAGAAATAAAAGAATAACAGAGCAGTCACAATTAAAGACATTGAACCTACCATCAATAATCTCCCAGCAAAGAAAAGTCCAGGACCAGATGGCTTCACAGGTGAATTCAACCAAGCATTTCAAAAAGAATTAATACCAATCCAGTTTAAACTCTTCCAAAAACTTGAAGAGCAGAGAAAATTACCCAACACTTTTTATGAAGCCAACATTACCCTAGTTCCAAAGCCAGATATACTACAAGAAAAGAAAATTACAGACCAATCTCTCTAGTGAACATAGATGCAAAAGTTCTCAACAAAATACTTGCAAATTGATTCAATGCTCTTCAATGCTCTTATGGCTATATGACAAGGAAGGGTCACTGGTTTAGGGTGTTGGTTGGGGGGGCATTCGGGATAGGGTGTACCTGGAGCAGGCTTCCAGGGAGTGTGTGAGTGTTCATTCTGTCATAATGTGTTGTATCAGTGGGTGGAGACCCACATAATGAGCGGGAAGATGTTGGACTCCCAATCTTTGGGAGGACTGAATCAGTCAGAAATAGACAGGCAGGGGTATCTCAAGAGCAAGGGTGGTTCCTAATAGGGGAGGACAAATCAGTGTGTCAAGACCTCTTGTTGCATGTAACTATGAATCTTGTCACCCAAGAAGTCAAGCCAGGGGGTCGTTGTGGGCCCCAGGGGGATGGAGAGGGAGGAACAGAATAGATCAAACAGGGGGTATTTAGTGGTCAGTGGAAATGTTCTTTATTACCTTACAGTGATGGACACAGGACATGGTAAATATCATCAAAATTTATAAAAGTGTACAATCTAAAATGTAAACTATACTGTAAACCATTGACAATGTTTAGTAGCTATGTTTCACTATTTGTATATCAGTTATAACAATGCAACATCCACATATACAAAGGTATTAATATGGGGTGAGGAAAGGGGGCAGAGGCTGGGTATATGAGAGTCTCTTGTATTCTGTGTGTGACTTTGCTGTGACCTAAAACTTTTTTGAAAACAAAATGAAAAATGTGAGACAATGGGGAATGAGAGGAGGAAGGTGCCACAGTACAGACTGGAAGCCAAATATTGCAGTGTTAAAAGGCAAAATGTCAAAAAAAGTTTTTTTGTATTTTTCATTTTTTAAATATCCCAATCTTTTAATTTAATTTAATTTTTAATTTTTTAAAGTTTACATGTATTTTATCTCTTACATTTAAACTTATTATGGTTTCTTTTTCCCATTAATTGTATTTGGCTATTGTATTGGCCTCATCTTTAAGGAGGCTTTGGATCACAGAAAGGTTGCAAATGGGTGGGAGAGGATCAATGGTGGAGGGTGTCAGGGATGGGGGGTGCATGGGAAGAAGTTTACCTGAACATACATATAAGTTATATAAAATTACAGGGCATTGTCACAGTAGGAGGACAATCACACAATAAATGTGATATTGCTGAATTCCCATCCTGAGAGCCTGCCACATTTTCTAAGGGAGCAGAAACATTCCCTCAAGTACATGGGCAGTGTCTGGCAAAGGAGGATGATCCACTGATGGGCCCTTGATATTGATGACTAGCCTTATGAGTCTTTGCTCTTGAAATTGTAACTAAGCCTATTGTTATGTGGTGCCTAATGGTTGCCTCTTGAGAGCCTCCTTGTTGCTCAAATGTGGCCTCTCTCTAAGCCAAACTCAGCATTTGAATGCATTACCTTCCTCCCAGCACGGGATATGATTCCCGGGGATGAGACTCCTCGGCACCGAGTGATTACTACCAAGTGCCAACTGGCAATGTGACTGGAAAAAGACCTCAAATAAGAGGGGGGAGAGATAAAGACAAATGAGTTCATATGGCTAAGAGACTTCAAAGTTAATTGGGATATCGTCCCAGAGGTAACGCTTAAGTAAATCTCAGTAGGACCTCATAGACTTCCAAAGTGGATATCACCCCAAAGACAGGGTCTCTTGAGGGCTTGAAGACACCCAGGTCCTTTATCATGGCGGATAACTCCGGAGTTTTGTGCCTTGCTAGTGGGCCCTACTTTGGAGTTTGTGCTCCTGAAAGTGACAGAGTTGGACTCAATTATGTCTTCCCTGTACATGGTTTTGTCCCTTCTATTTAAACCTTTCCATTGTACTGTAGTTTTTAGGTGTACATCCAAAGACTGGGGTCTTTGGGCTATGCCAGCTGGGCCTGTAAACTCGATGGAGCTGCAACTCCTACTCTACAGCTCAATGGACTCACCCAGGACACGTTGCAGGGAGATGATGATGGACAATGGCCATCCCAGGGAATGGAGAGTGTCTGCAGCTGCAGGCAGGATATCCCATCCATCTTATCCACGGGATATAAGCCCCCTCTCAATTGGACGTGGAGTGGACATCACCATACCAGAATCCTCAGGACTGGGGGAGAGCTATGGACTTGAGTGGACTTGCTGGTATTCAATTATGGAAATATTGTGATTCAAGCAATGGGAGAAATTACAACATTAATGTGGAGCCACTGGCCACTGGATGTTCTGGGGTCAGGGAGAGGGAAAAGCAGTTGTAATAAAGGGGCTTTTTTGGGCCTTGGGAACTTTCCTGAGTGACATTACATTGACAGATATAGGCCATTTTATATTGCCATATAACATGTAGAACTGTGTGGGAGAGAGTGTGGTCTACAATGTGAACTATGGTCTATGCTTAATGGCAAAGCCCCAGGATATGATTATCCATTGCAGGAGATGTGCCACATTAAGGATGGAAGTTTATGTGGGAAGTCAGGGGAGGTGTAGGAAGTAGGGCATATGGGAATCCCTATATTTTTTGTGTAACATTTACATAATCTAAGTTTATTTAAAAAAAATAAAAAAGATTATTAAAAAAAATTTCTCAACAAAATACTTGCAAATTATACAGCAGCATATGAAAAGATTTCCACATCATGACCAAGTGGGATTTATTCCTGGTATGCAAGGCTGATGCAACATAAGAAAATCAATCAACATAATAGATCACATTAACAAATTAAAGAAAAAAAAACACATAATCATCTCAATCGATGCAGAAAAGTCATTCAACAAAATCCAGACTTCTTTTTTGATAAAAACACTTCAAAAGATAGGAATAGAAGGAAAATTGATCAATATGATAAAAGGCATATATGAAAAACCCACAGCCAACCTCATACTCTTTGGGGAAAGGGTGAAAGCTTTCTCTCTAAGATCCAGAACAAGAGAAGGATGCCCACTGTCACCATTGTTATTATTTTTTAGCTTTATTTGTACATTTAATAATTGAAAATATAAAATCTCTCTAGTGATTTAAAAACTAAAAAACTAAAAACTAAAAAAGTTAACACAGATGAATAAATATATACATTTCTCCAGTAAATGTAACGGATACATATAAAAAAAAATTTTTTTTTGATCAAACAATATGTTACACAATATATTTGGTTCATAGTAACGCATTCATACAGTATTTGTCCTTTTGTGTCTGGCTTGCTTCACTCAGCATGATGTCCTCCAGGTTCATCCATGTTGCCATATGCTTTACGACTTCATTTCTTCTTACAGCTGCATAATATTCCATCGTGTGAATAGACCACAGTTTGTTTATCCATTCATCTGTTGATGGACACCTGGGTTTTTTGCAACTTTTGGCATGGTGAATAATGTTCTTATGAAAATCAGCATGCAGATGTCCGTTCGTGTCACTGCTCTCAGTTCTTCTGGGTATATACCCAGTAGTGGTATTGCAGGGTCACGTGGCAAATCTATATTTAACTTCTTTAGGAACTGCCAAACAGTCTTCCATAGTGGTTGTACAATTTTGCATTCCCACCAACAGTAAAGAACTGTTCCTATCTCTCCAAATCCTCTCCAACACTTGTAGTTCTCTGTCTTTTTGATAGTGGCCATTCTGATAGGTGTGAAAAGGTATCTCATTGTAGTTTTGATTTGCATTTCTCTAATCATGAGTGATGTGGAGCATTTCTTCATGTGTTTTTTTGCCATTTGTATTTCTTCTTTGGAGAAATGTCTATTCAAGTCTTTGGCCCATTTTTTAATTGGGTCATTTGTCTTTTTATTGTTGAGTTGTAACACCTCTTTATATATCCTGGATATTAAACCCTTATCAGATACGTGATTTCCAAATATTTTTTCCCATTGAGTTGGCTGCCTTTTCACCCTTCTGACAAAGCCCTGTGAGGTGCAAAAGTGTTTAATTTTGAGGAGGTCCCATTTATCTATTTTTTCCTTTGTTGCACGTGCTTTGGGTGTAAGGTCCAAGAAACCACCACCTACTACAAGGTCTTGAAGATGTTTCCCTACGTTTTCTTCTAGTAGTTTTATGGTCCTGGCTTTTATATTTAGATCTTTGATTCATTTTGAGTTGATTCTTGTATAAGGAGTGAGATAGGGGTCCTCTTTCATTCTTTTGGTTATAGATATCCAGTTCTCCCAACACCATTTGTTGAAGAGACTGTTTTTTCCCATTAGCGTGGACTTGGGAGGTTTGTCAAAAACCACTTGACTGTAGAGGTGAGGGTATATTTCTGGGTTCTCAACTCTATTACACTGATCGATGTGTCTCTCTTTATGCCAGTACCATGCTGTTTTGACCACAGTAGCTTTGTAATATGTTTCATGGTCAGACAGTGAAATTCCTCCCACATTGCTCTTCTTTTTTAGAATGCTTTTGGCTATTTGGTTGCACTTACCCTTCCAGATGAATT
>JAQZBX010066606.1:0-16083 GCA_029593785.1 Cabassous unicinctus
CGTTCTTCATGGACACACAGCAGAGCCAGAGAGTGGAAACTCCCAAAGATAGGAGACATCTCAACTGGAATGTCCTAGTCTCAGGGAGTGGGGTAGGTCTACTTGTGGTTGAGGGAAAATAATGAAAACAGCATGAAGCAGGAAACTTGCCCACAACATAATCTAGCACCAATCTGTCATTGCTCTGAAATATGAGGATTTGGATATCAGATGGTGTTTGTTTGTTTTTTATTTAATTTTAATCAATATATACAGATGCTATATTAAAAAGAAACTCACTTAATTGGCCAGTAACACTGCTCTTTCTAGGGAACTGAATGGATGCTTAGCTCTTAAGTGTGGGGAAGGGTAACACTGATGATGAGAAAGCCTCTGAATTCACTGAAAAATCCTGAAGCCATGGCTAAAATGGAGACTGCCTGAGAAACAAAAATATGAAAAGATTACATTGTGTGGCCTTAACTGAACTTTTATAGCAGTGATTCACTCTAAGAGTATTTGTTTTAAATCTTATTGTACTCCCTAATTTCAAGACTTGAGTTCACACGGGATGAGAGAATTTGAGTTCTAAGTTCTGTGGATTATGGAAATATATTACCAGTAACACTGAGTTCACATTTTCAAGAATTCTTATGAGTTTCTTAAGGAGTATTTGCCTTCTGCAGGCAATCAGAAGGAATGAAGTATTTTCTAGGTGACCTTTAAGTCACAACAGGCAAAATAGGTGAAGAATGGGAGCTCTGTCATTTCCAGGGAAAGGAAAACCAGTCAATGCAGGGGCTCAACACAGGAATGTGAAGTGGGCTAGGATTAAACCTGAAGAGCTTGACAAACAAACATGCTTTTGGGACCTCTGAGAAGGAGAGAGCTCCAGTGCAGCCTTAGAAACCTCCTTTTCCATCTACTGATTGCCCAGGGTGATTTCCTCCAGTCCAAGGCTTACAAGGCCATATTGCTCAGATTTAAATGCATATGCCATTCAGCTCCTATAATCCACATTCCAGATTCATTCATCCTCCATCCAGCTCTCTGGCATGGGACTTGATGCAACCTCACACCTGCCTTTCCTGCCCATAGCCCAGATCTGATCTAAAAGAAACACATTGCCACCCTTTTGCCAGCAAATCCTCCATGTTCAACCCATTTCTTTTCCTTTTGCTTCCGTGCAGAGCTTGCTGACAACATTTTCACCCTTTACTTTTCTCAGGCTTGCGTCAGTCCCTATTTCTCTGTCCTGTAACTGCACTGTCTTCCAATTACTCTCCTGTAGCTCCTACTGCAGCCCTCAGCTTGAGTTTTAGCAAGGGCCCAGCACCCTCCACCTGACCCCTTGGGGACCACTGTACCCTTGAATCTCCCACAAAATCTACATTTCAAAAATCCCTTACATCAACTTTTAGAAATTTCTGTATACATGAGTGCTTTGACAATCCTGAAAGAAGTTTATTACCAACTAATTTGAAATTTCTTAGAGGATGATAGCCTTGAAGTAGAGCAATAGTTGTTGTTATGCCTCAGCTAAATCTGAGAGGTAAAGAAAGAGTCCATTTTACTGTTCTGTTATAGTTAGTATGGGGACTCTAAGCTGGAGATAGCATAATTTCAATGTATTTCATGTGAGCTTTCAGCCATGAAATGGAAAGATAATTGAATGATGAGAAGCAATTTCATTTCAAAGGTAAAATTACAGTCAGATGAATCACCCATTGTTAACCCAATCATGAAGTCAGTGAGGCTGAGCCACTCAGTGATTTTCACACAACTTCCTCCCCATAGTGAGATCCAGTCTTTGTGGTGTCTATGGAGGACTAAGCTCTGGCTCTGCTCCAACTACACTCAATCCCTTGACTATCCTGTCCCATGACCTCTGTTACCAAGTAAATCCTGGCTACTTCTAAATGTACATCCCCAACTCATGCCTCTGCCCTAAACTCCAAATGCAAATATCCCATTATTTGCTCAACACCTCCCGCTCTTATGTCCACAAGGATCTGGACTAACTGAATGTTTCCAAAACTAATTCTTTCCTAGCCCCTTCCTTTCACAGTCTTCCTGTTCCAGGTTATAGCAAAGCTGACCTCCCATTGGTGTGGAGCGATCCTCACAATCTTCTTTCTCTCATCCTCCATATCAGTATCCCTGTAGCTTCACTTTCCATGTCTCTTCAGAATTCAACCACTTCTACCCATTCAACCACTACCGCCTTTGCCCAAGCCACCATTGTCTCTACCGGGGATGTTGTGGAGAGTCTCCTTGAGGTGATCCACCTTTGCCCTTGCCTCTCCATATTCTGAAATAACAACCAATGAGCTTTCCGACAACCCATAATGGCCCTCCTTGACCTGACTCCAATGCCCTGTCTCCCTCCTACTTCTCTTCCTCTCCTCCCTCTCATTTTGCTTCACGTCGATCACTTTTTTGCTTTGCTTCCAACTTGAAAACCTGCTCCCACCTCAGTTTTTTGGAAAATATCACTATGTATCTCCAAGGCTCACTGCCTGCCCCCATTCTGGTCTTTCCTTTTCAGTGGGGCTGCCCTGGCCTCCTATTTGATCTTACAAATCTTCTCCTGTGTCCTCCCACCACCTTCTCTTTTTTATTTTCCTCCAGGGCATTGGACAACATATGACATATTTATCAATTCCCTTCTTCCTTCCTTAACTAACCCTTTGTCTGGTTTCTTCTGTTCCTACCCATGTACTCCCTGCCTTCTATGTGGTCCTTCTACAATGCAGAGGAATGAAATGCACTCTAATGTTGGCCTCTGAAAAAGTTTCAAATTGACTAATTTTCTGGATGGTTACAGCCACCTTCAGTGATCCTGCCCCAAAGCTTTTCAAGAGCCATTATCTCAAACAGAGCTCCAGGTTCTCCCACCCTCAGACCTACAGTTGCAAACATTCATTTTAAAGGCCTAAACAAAGTGTTTTCTCACTTACCAACTTCTGAGAGAAAAATCTGGTGTCAGAGATGAGCTTTGAGTCTTTCCACTGTAATAGCACAAAATACTGAAACTGATGTAGCACTCCTTGCAGTCCACAGAACAGAAAACTACCTTTGACCCAGACCTGTGCTTCCAAGTGAAGCTCAGGTCCCCAGTAGCCAAAACAGAGATAAAGAAAGGGGCGGAGTTTCCCTCTGAATGGCTGAATTGTGTGTGAGGAGGAGGCAGGGTTTAAATTCTCCTGATCCATGCCCCACCCTCACCTAAGGTGACTAGCAGGTGAGAATGGAGCAGCACATACAATCCAGAGACTTGGCATTCCCACAGACAGTGAAACCACGGTGCCACCTGCTCCCCTTCCTAACAACACTATCATTTCCAGGAATCAAAATTGAAAGGTCCCTTGATAACAGGCAGTACATTGTGGAACTTATAGCATGATAAGAGAGAGGAGGAGAGAACAGCAGATGATTGTGGCTAAACTTAGCCCTGAAATGTCATCTTATCCACACTCATGGCTCAAGGCCAGAAGAAAGTGACTCAGGGTTCAGAGAACACAGGCTTAAATCTTGGGCAAATGTAACTGATAGCCTCCTTTTGTGAACACTCCTCCGACAAGCTCTACATGAGAAATCCCAATACTCAACAGTTGTATTTAAAGCATTCAATTTACTACATGTTCAATAATTACAAGTTATAAAAGGGTATTTCATAATATATATTCAATCGTATTTTTTCACCCCACCATGCAAATCTGTCCAGTTCCTTTTCCAGGGAGATCACTTTCTGCTGCCAGCTCAATTTTTATGATGACATCAGCAAGCATGCACAAATAGTAAGCTTCCATTTTTTTACACATGTCAGCGTTCCCTCCACATGAGAATGAGAAAAACACATTGTTTTTCTCATTTTCTAATTGATCGGTAATTGCTCTTTCTCAGAGGAGTCCTACAATGTGGAAGATAGCAAAGAGGCTGCATCCCACTCTCATAGAAGTGTTGGGGTCATTAAGAAAGACAAGTCCCACACAGGCACTGAAGAGAACAACTTACACAGAGAAAAGACAAAGCAAGTTCAGCTTCACTATTGGGCCTTGGTACCCAATGGCCTGCATGTCTTCCTTCATGGCCAGCACAGGCAGAGTGTACACAAATCCAACTTTCATGTGTGCTATAGGTCATCCCATTCCTATGTGCCAGGAGCAGATACAGAATCAGAGTTGGCCATAAAAGGCACATATTTGGCAAAAGAGATTCCAGTTAATGTTGCATATACTCAGGGTAAAATGGCAAGGAATGTGATGACAGGCCACCATCTGCTAGGGGATGGGCTTGATGTCACAGCACCCCTGAATTTATTATTTGTCCTAAGAGCAAGGCTAACACACTCAACCCTGACCACAGGGGGTATTTGTCCTAGGGAATTGTGGCAGGCAACACACAGACTGTCCTTTTTTACTTAGTACATTCAAAGCTTCTCCTTTAAAAAATTATGAGTTTATTTGTTTTTAAGAAATAGAATATGCAGAAGTATACAAAAAAAACTTGTATGTTAAATGTGGAGCCTTTCAACAACTATCATGATCTTTCAGAAACAAATCTTTCTAATAGCCCTAGAAAACAGTTAAGAGATTGCTGAATCAAGAAATCTACTTAAAAGAAGTAGGATTTCTTGGACCATGGCTGCCCCCCCCCCAATCCCCAATGGCTTGCTGTGGAACCAATCCATACTCCCAGTGTGGGTTCCTGTCCTGGTTCCAAGAGGTAGCAGTGTAACCCTTGTGCATATACTTATAGCAGGAATGTCATGCCCAATTTGTCTAGTGGTAACGTGATAGGCAGCTGTCACTGGGCTAAAATCAAGTTGTCATCAGGGTTTGATACTTTCTGGACGCTCTAGGGGAGAAATCATTTCCATGCCTGGAAACAGCTTCAGGAAACTATCCACATTCCCTGAGGAATCTTCAAAACCAGCAATGTTGCATTTCTTAGACTGTTCTTAATTAGTCACATCTCCCTTTGACTCTCTAGCCTGTTTCCCTCTTCCACTTCTAAATACTTTTATTATTGAATTTGACCAACTTGGATAATCCAGGATTTCAATTTCAATTTCAATTTCAATTCCATATGCAATTTAATTCCTTTTTGTCTTGTAATCTAGTATATTCACAGTTTTGAAAGATTAGGGCATCAGCGTCTTTGAGGGCCTTTATTCTGTCTACTACAAGAGGACCAATATGAAATATTACAAATAAATATATGATGATTAGTTTGACAATTTAAATAAAATGTAATATTTCTTGAATGACAAAAATTATCAACATTTATTAAAAAAGAATTGGAACATCTGAATAACCCCATGTAAAATCAATGAATTCAATTAGTAATTAAAGCCCTGTTTGCAAAATGAACTCCAAGACTAGAGGGCTTCACTGGTGAATTCTGTCAAACATTTAAGGAAGAAGTGATACCTGTCCTTTGAAAGTTATTTTTTACAGAGTCCCACCTCCCAGCAAGGAGGCTTCTACTGGTTCCTGCTTTTTTCTCAGTCACGGTTCCTTGGTTTTGATAATAATACCTTGTGTTTTGCTCTTTCTTACCTAGGAATTTATGGCAGTTTGATATTATTGATGAATTCAGAAAAGAAATATTGGTTATATTTGTAACCGGGTCTGCCCTTTGACAGTATTAAATTCAGAGGTTTCACTTTTACTTGATTAATTTAAGATTAGGGCTTTGATTGTACCACATCAGTAAGATGTGGAGTCCCCACCCCCTTGATGGGTGGTCACTCATACAGAAAATGACACAGCAGAGGAGAGAGCTTAATTTTGATGCTGGAGCCCCAGGGAGTGAGTCTAGCTGTTCCCCTGATAACTTACAGCTGGCCTTGTGGAGAGAGCAGATCAGATGAGCCAGAATGTGATGAACCCCAGGAAGAGAGATGAGCCTTATGCCAGCCTACAGCTGATTGGAAGAAGCTGGACCATGGAACCTAAAGACGAAGAGGAAGCCTGAATCCTCACAAAGATTGGCAGCCATCTTGCTCCAACACATGGCAACAGGCTTTCGTGAGGAAAGAAACTTATTATTTACAGCCCTGTGACTCTAAGCTTCTACCCCAAATAAATAACCTTTATAAAAGCCAACAGATTTCTGGTACTTTGCATCAATACCCCTTTGGCTGACTAATACAGAAGTGAATGGCAGCTTCTTGATGTTTCTAATTTCTTGGTTCCTCATAGACCCCTGATTGTCTTCACAATTCTTTTGTCACCTATATAATAACTTGCTTGTTGATGACCTGATATTTTTTTTTCCTTCCCAAATCCTGACTAATGCAGAGGTTAAATGTTTAAAAACAGTATGTGATAAATGGACTTGGTGGGTTCACCTGAAATAGTGGAGGCTCTAAGGAAGACAAGAGCTACCCTAAACACCACTAGCCTGAAGAACAGTAATCCAGTTGTGAGTCCTACTTCATCACAGAAACCCCCACGATTTTTACTTATCTGAAAGTATTGCCTTTCGTCAAGTTAACTTTCCTGTCCGTACCCTTGCTGAAACAGAGGTTAAATGTTTAAAAAGAGTTGCGTGAGAAATAGAAAATGGGAACCATGGGGAAACTTGAAGTGAGACTTGGTGGGCTCACAAGACAAAGTGGAGGTGCTGAGGAAGTCAAGAGCTACCCCAAACCACCACTCTCCAGAAGAAGAGTGACCCAGTCCTGTGTCCTACTTCATCACACAAACTTCCATGATTTTCAGTTATATAGTAGTATTGACATTCATCAAGTTCTTTCCCTCACAGAGCAATGATTCCCTCTTGAATTAAATCTCCAGCTTATGTTTTATGTTCCTCCATCTTACTGAGGTCATTATTATTGCTTCCTATTCACCAAATTGCTCAAGTTCTCTGCCTTCTCAGCACAAAATGTAATTGAACTCCCTTACTTCTCTGGGAGTATGTGAATAATGGTGCCAAATGAGCTGTGAGTAGGAATGACATATGCCATTTTCTGGCTGAAATGTTTAACTGTCAAAATACACAGCCCTCCAGAACTGATTTTTTCTTCTGACATTGTGACAAGTGATATATTAGTTGGGAGATTGTCCATCAGCCTGACTCTCTGAGGACTAGGAAGAGTAGAGCCCACATCTGGATCACAAGTGACTTGCAGAATAAGCAAATTTACAACATTGCTGATTCAGGCTGCTGGGTCTGGGAGTTGTTGGTTATTATAGCATAACCTAGTCCATCCTGATGATAGAGCACCCATATTTATCGTAGGGCTTCTTCAAAGAAGAAATTAGGCAGTGTGATCTTCAATCAAATCAGAAAATAATGGAAGGTTTCAATATATTCAGTAAAACATTGAAAAGAATGGATTAATGATGGAGACCTCTTTCTGATGACATGCCTGGCATATGTGTCAAGAGTGCCATATGTCTCTTGTTTATCTATCTCTGGATAAATCAGGGTCATGCTGCTTTAATACATGGAACAAATGATGCTAATTCTTCCAAATTCCTCTTACTGTCTTTAGAATCAAACCCTTCATGTATGTCTCAGAGATAGAGAGGTTGGAAATATTGAGGTGAGCCTCCACGTTTTCATTGCTATTATTCTGGACACTGTAGTTAGCAATTCCATATTCCTTTAGTGAGTTTTAGTTTACTTGATAAAAACCATAGAGACTTCCACCTGAGGGAAGGAGATTAAATACAGGCACAATTATTACTGTTATTTTTAAAGATTTATTTTATTTATTTCTCTCCCTCACCCATTGTTTGCACTTACTGTTTGCTTTGTGACTGTTCGTTGTGTGCACGTCTTCCTTTTTTAGGAGGCATCAGGACCCAAACCTGGGACCTCCCATGTGGGTGGGAAGTGCCCAATGGCTTGTGTCTCTCACTTTGTCTCCCTGTCGTGTCTCCTCACTATGCCATCTTGCTGCGTCATCCTGCCACTCCAGCTGGCTGCACCAGCCTGTCATGCCAGCATTCTGTCTTGTTCTTCCCAACTAGCATGCACCAGAACCAAACTCCGGACCCCACACATGGTAGGTGGGCACCCAACTGCCTAAGCAACACCAACCCCCTATTATTATTTTTCAATTAGAGAAGTTTTAGGTTTATAGAACATTCTTGCATAAAATACAGAATTCTTATATACTGCCCAATTATTAATGTTTCATTTCTATTTTTCATTTGTTACAATTGTTGAAAGCATAATTTTATATAATTATTGTATTATATGTAGTCCTTGGTTTAAATTAGGGTTTATTGTTTGTGTAATGAAGCTACATAGATTTTTTTTAAAATTAAATGTATTCCATATAAACAGCCCAACATTTGCCTTTTTAGCCACATTCAGATATATATTTCAGTGCTGTTAATTATGCTCAGAATGTTGTGCTGCCATCACCACTTCCATTACCAAAATGTTTCCGCCATTCCAAATAGGAACTCTGTATATTTTAAGCCTTCTCTTTCTATTCTTTATCCCCAGTGTCCATCTCCCAGTTACCTATATTCTAGATTTTGAGTCTATGAAATTCCTAATTCTAATTATTTCATATCAGTGAGATCAAACCTTTGTCTTTTTGGGTCTGGCTTATTTAATGCAACATGTGTCTCCAGGGTTCGTCCATGTTGTCACATATATCAGAACTTCATTCTTTTTTAGGGCTGAGTAATATTTTACACTGTGAAATACCACATTTTTTATCCATTCATATTTTGATGGCTACTTGGATTCCTTCCATCTTTTTGCAACTGTTTGGAGCAATGCCACTATGGACATATGTGTGCAAATATTTGTATGAGTCCCTGCGTTCAATCCTTTTGGGTATATATCTAGCAGTGTGATTGCTGGCTCATATGGTCATTCTCTAGTTAACTTTCTAAGGAATTGCCAAAATGTCTTTTAAAGTGCCTGTACCATTCTACATTGCCACCAGCAATGAGTGACAGTGCTTCTTTCTGCACATCCTCTCCAACATATATTTTCTCTTTTCTTTTTAATAGCAGCCGTTCTAATGGGTGTGAAATGGTATCTCATTGTGGTTTTGATTTGTTTTTCCCTCATGGCTAATGATGCTGAGTACCTTTTCATGTGTTTTTGGCCATTGGAGTATCTTATTTTGAGAAATTACTATTCAAATTGTTTGCCCATTTTTTTCTTAACAAATCAATTTTATCGAAACATATTAATAAAGCCTAAATCCATACAAAGTGTACAATCAATGGTATTTGGTATAAACACACAGTTGTGCATTCATCACTTCAATCATTTTTAGAGCATTTTCATTATTCCGATAGTAATAATAATAATAAACAAAAAAGAACCAAACAAAACTCTTCACCTCTCTATCTCTCTATGCTTCCCTTGCTGTACATAGCTCCTTTTCTGTTTCCTTTAATTGGTATTAACATTTTGTAAAAACAGTCTTATATAAACAATATCATCCATATTTGTGTTTTACATGAAGTTTCACTATGTTATACAACCCCACGCAACACATTTTAGTTTTCCTTCTAGTTATATACATATTCTTAGATTTTCCATTTCAATTATTGTCATTCCCATATAAAAGCACTGGTAGGCACAAACAGCATGATGTGTTCTCAACATTTCCATTCATTTCCAAAGAATACCCAATTTAGAGCAACTTGCCATTCCAAATAGATTTGATTATTGACTTTTCAATTTCTGCAAAAAAGGCTGTTGAGATTTTTAAGGGTATTGCATTGAATCTGTAAATCAGTTTGGGCAGAATTGCCATCTTACCAATAATTTTGTCTTCTAATCCATGAAAACAGAATGTCCTTCCACTTACTTAAGTCTTCTTAAGTTTCTTTTAGCAATGTTTTATAGTTTTCTGAAAATATATCCTTTATGTCTTTGGTTAAGTTTTTGCCTAAATATTTGATTGTTTTAGTCCCCATTATAAATAGATGTTTTTTCCTGATTTCCTTCTCAGAATGCACATTAATATTGTATAGAAAAGCTATTCATTTTTGTGTATTAATCTTGTATCTATCCACTTTGCTGAACTTGTCTACTTATTCTGGTTGTTTTCTTGTAGTTTTCCAGGATTTTCTAGATATAAAATCATATCATCCATGAATAATGAAAATTTTACTTCTTCATTTCCTCTTTGGGAGTCTTTTATTTCTTTATCTATTTAAATGCTCTAGCTAAAACTTTGAGAACATTATTGGATGACAATAGTGGCACAGGTTATCCTTGTTTGTTACTGATCTCCGGAGGAAAATTTTCAGTATTTCACTGTTGAGTACAATGCTAGCTGTATGTTTATCACATATGCACTTTACCAAATTGAGAAAGATTCCTTCTATTCCTATCTTTTGAAATGTTATTTATCAAAAAAGGGTGCTGTATTTTGTCAAATGCCTTTTCTGCATCAATCAAGAAGGTCAAGTGAATTTTCTTCTGTAATTTATCAATAACGTTTATTACAGGAACTGATTTTCTTTTGTTGATACAACCTTGCATACCTGGGATAAAACACACTTGTCATGGTGCATAATTCTTTTAATGTTCTTTTGGTTTTAGTTTGCAAGTATTTTGTTGAGTGTTTTGCATCTATTTTCATTAGAGATATTGGTCTGTAATTTTCTTTTTTTGTGGTATAATTATCTGGTTTTGGTATTAGTGTTATGTTAAATTCATAGAATGAGTTTGGTAGTCTTCTTTCCTGTTCAATTTTTTGGAAGATCTTGGGCAAGATTGGTACTGGATTGTGTTTCAATGATTGTTAGAATTCACCTGTGAAGCCATCTTGTCCTGGACTTTTCATCTTTGGGAGGTTTTGAGGACTGTTTCAATCTCTTTATTTTTTATTGGTTTGTTGAGGTCTTCTATTTCTTCTAGGGTCAGTGTAGGTGGTACCTGTGTTTCTAGGAATTTGTCCATCTCATCTGCATTGTGTAGTTTTTCCATGCACAGTTGTTCATAGTATCCTCTTATTTCTCTGGAGTCAGTGGTAATGCCTCCCCTCTCATTTCAGATTTTATTTATTTGTGTTTTCTCTCTTTTTTTCATTGACATCTAGCTATGGCATTGTGGATATTGCTGATCTTTTCAAAGAACCAACTTTAATTTTGTTAATTATCTCTACATATTTTTTGCTGTTCTTCATGATTTCCTTTATTTCTGCTCTGATCTTTACTATTTCTTTCATTTGGCTTGGTTTGGGATTAACTTGCTGTTCTTTCCCTAGTTCCTCAAAATGTAGTTAGATCTTCAATTTTAGCTCTTATTTTTATTGTGGACTATTTTTATTGAGGACTATAAATTTCCCTCTCAGCACTTCCTTTGTAGAGGCATATAACTTTTTATATTTGTGTTATTTTATTCATATTTCTCAAGATATTTGCGGAATTCTCTTGCAATTTCTTCTTATATATATATCTCCTGCTCGTTGGAGTGCAATGCTCTATAATAGTCTGTTAAGTCTAGCTCATTAATCATATTATTAAAGCTCTCTTTTTATCTATCATCAGTCCAGATGTTCTTTCCAATACCAAGAGTGGTGTATTGAAGTCACCAAATGTTATTGCAGAGGCATCTATTTCTCCCTTCAAGTTTGCCAGTGTGTGCTTCATGTATCTTGGGGGACACAGATTAGGTACATAAATTTCTTCTTGACAAATTGACCTTTTAATTAATATATAATGACCTTCATCCCTTATAACAGTTTTGCATTTAAAATCTATTTTTTTCTGATATTAGTATCACTACTCTAGCTCTGTTTTGGTTTCTGTTTTCATGGAATATCTCTTTCCAAACTTTTACTTATACCCTGGTTGTGTCCTTAAATGGAGGTGAGTCCAATTAACTAGGAGTAGGCTTTACAAGTGTGCTGAAATTCAGGGCTTAACTGGTACATGGACAAGCCAAAGATTTAAGTCTCTGTGACATACATTTATCAAGTATAGTGCTAATTATAGGTTCAAATAAAAGGTATAGAAGTGCCATGTTTAGGGAACTTATGAATGAGTCCACTCTGTTACACTGGGGAACATAAATTCCAAAGTAAGGCCCATTGCCATGGTGCTAAATTCATTAGCTCTGGGCTATGCTTATAATTTCTGGATATCTCTAGATCCCTCCAGAGCCTTGCTATTCGAAGCACTGTTACTGTGGCAGTCAAGAAGATCCTGCTGAGACTTGCATAAGCATAATCTCTGGAATGACCTCCCCACTCACTTTGAAATCTTTTAGCCAGAAAAATTCATTTGTGTTTCCATTTCCTCTTTTTGATCAAGGGCTTTTCCTAGATGCATTGCTAGTTGGTGCTTGGTAATAATCCCTCAGTGCCAGGGAAGCTCATCCTTTGGAGTCATGTTCCATGCTGGAGGGAATTTAGTGCCTTTATATGCTGAATTTGGCTTGCAGAGAGGCCACATTTGAGCAACAAGGAGGCTTTCAGAAAGTAACCCTTAGGCAATATATAACATAAAGCTAAGTTTCAATTTCACAAGAAAAGATTCATAAGTACAATCATCAATATCAAGTGCCTGCCATAATGGTCTGTCTTCCTTCACTAGGCACTGCCCTTGTAATTTGGGGATTCTTGCTGTACTATTAGAGAATTTAACAGAATTCCCCAGGATAGGAATTCAACATTCTTATGGTTATTGTGTGGATCTCCACCCACCAAGAAAATATACCATGAACCCTTAAACATATTCATATGCCTTACAGGCATGGCCCAAGTGAACAGTTTCCCATATTGCCCCAATCACTGACACCCCACACTAGTGACCCTCCCCTGCCACTGTTGTAACCCTTCTGTGATCCAAAACTGCTCCAAAAATGAAGACAACAAAATAACCAAATAAAATTAATAAGAAAATGAAACAATAAAATTTAAAATATAACCAATAAAATACAAAAAATTAAAAATGTTTGAAATAATAAAAAATTTAGACCTTGTGTCTTTGATCACTGTAAGAGCTGTTGTCTTAAGTATGCAGTGACATTTTCTTCTATATATCCCACCAGTGTCTTATTTTTTTCACTTTATTTTCACAGAATCTTTAGGGAACAGAAAAGTCACCTAGAAAATATAAGGGATTCTCATATACCCAATGACTTTCCCCTTTGCCCCTCTCCCCCTCTCCCTTTTTAATAACATTGTATATGCAGATGGTACATTTTAAAAATAGATGTACAAATATTGAAGCATTGCTACTAATCATGGTCAATGGTTTACATTTTGGATTATATATTTTTATAGGTTTTGATGAAATTTGAAATGACCTTTATCTGTTACTGCAAGATCATGATGAACAATTCTAATTCTTTGAAAATGTCCTTTGTTCCAAGAAAACTAACAAGGAGATGATGATAGAAACAACCATCCCAAAGAACAGAGAGTGTCTACAACTGCAAGGAAGATAGTTCCATCCATCTGTTCCATGGGATTTAAGCTCCCTCTCCATAAGAAGCACAATAAGCATCACCATCCCCAAATCCTCAAGATTTGGAAGAACAATGGAGCAAAGCAGACTTATTAATATGCAACTATGTAATTATTTTATTCTAGAAATGGATGAACTCTTTTCATTGATATAAAGACAGTTGCCGCCAGAGGTGTTGAGGGATGGGAGAGGGAAGAAGAGGTTTAATATGGGGACATTTTTGGGACCTTGGAATTGTCCTGAATGACATTGCAATGACAGATACAGGCCATTATATATTTTGTCAAAACCTACAAAATTGTGTGGGACAGAGTGCAAACTATAAGGTAAACTATATTCCATGGCTAGTAGCAAGGCTTCAATACGTAGACATTAATTGTAACAAATATACCACACTAATGAAGAATGTTGTTAATGTGGGAAAGTGTGGGAAGTGGTATGAGTGGGGCATAAGGAATTCCTTATATTTTTATGTAACATTTATGTAATCTAAAGCTTATTTAAAAAAATAATTGGAAAAACTGAGGTGAGTATCTTGTATACAGCATATAGATGGTTCATTTTTTAAATCCATTATATCTGTTTATATGTTTTGATTGGGGAATTGAATTCATTAACATTCCATATTATTACTTTAAAGGCATTACTTACTTCATCTGTCTTCAGTTCTACACTCTTCTCCAAGTCTTTAACCGATGTTTTTTTTTCACTTTCAGGTTGCAGCATTCCCTTTATTATCTCTTTTAATTCATGTCTTTTGGTATCATGTTTTATGAGACTTTGTTTATGAAGATTTTGAACTCACCCTTGGTTTTGCTGGATACAAAATTCTTGGCTGGTAGGTTTTCTCTTTCAGTACCTTAAATAAATCATGCTAGTTTCCTCCACGTTTTCTGATGATATGTTGGCACTTAACCTTATCAAGGTTCCCTTTTATGTGATGCTGTGTTTTTCTCTTACTGCTTTCAGAATCCTCTCTTTATCACTGATATTTTCATTCTGAATTGTAGGTGACTCACTGTAGGTCTAGTTGGACTTATTCTGTTTGGGATGCATAGTACCTTGTGGATATTGATATTTATGTCTTTCATAAAGGTTGAGAAATTTTATTCCTATTTCCTCAAATATTCTTTCTGCATCTTTTCCATTCTCTTCTCTTTCTTGGACACCAGTAATGCATATGTTTGTGTGTTTTGCTTTGTCATTCAATTCCCTGTGACTCTGTTCAATTTTCACCCTTCTTTTCTGTCTAAGTGTCTCTTCCAGCTTAGATGTGCTGTCTTCAAAATCACTAATTCTGTCTTTGAGCAATTCAAATCTGCTCTTATGACCATCTAATGTATTTTTTTTTTTTTTTTTTAGTTAGAAGCCTGGGATTTTCCACATCATGTGTGGGAAATTGGTGCTCAAACACTGAGCTACAACTGCTTCCTTGAGATGGTTTTTTCATTTGTTTGCTTGGTTTTTGCTTTTTGTCTTTAGGAGTTACCAGGGTCCTCCCATGTGGGAATCTGGCCCTCTGTATGTTTGCTTCTTGTTTGTTTGTTTTGTTTTGTTTTCTAGGATGAACCGGGGACCAAACATGTGACCTGTCCAGTGGGAAGTAGGCTTTCAAATGCTTGAACTACCTCTGCTCCTTCTAATGTATTTGCTTTAATATATATTTTAAAAGATGCTTAGATTACATAAATGTTACACAAAAATTACAAGGATTCCCATGTTCCCCACCTCTCACACCTCCCATAACATCCCACAAAAACATCTTTCATTAGTGTGGCACATCACCTGCAATGGATATACACATCCTGGGACTTTGCCATTAAGCACGGACCATAGTTCACTTTGTAGACCACACTCTCTCATGCACATTTCTGCATGTTATATGATGATATAAAATGCCCTATGTCTGTCATTGTAATGTCATTCAGGATAATTCCCAAGTCCCGAAAAATCCTCTGTATTACAACTGCTTTTCCCTTCCCTGCCCTGAAAGTGTCCAGTGGCCACTGGGTCCACCCCACCATTGTAATTTCTTCCATTACTTGAATCACAATATGTCTACAACAGAATATCCGTGAGTCCACTCTAGTCCATAGCTCTTTCTCCAGTCCTGAGGAATTTGGGATGCTGATGTCCACTCCACCTCCAAGTGACAGGGTGCTGATATCCCATGGGTACGATGGATGGGATTATCCTGCCTGCAGCTGCAGACTCTCTCCATTCACTTGGATGGCTGTTGTCCATCATCATCTCCTCACCAGGTTCCTGGAGTGAGTCCATTGAGCTGTAGAGTAGGAGATGCAGCTCCACCGAGATTCCAGGCACAGCTGGCACATGGGCAGGCCAAAGGCTTCAGTCTCTGGAAGTACACCTACAAACTCCAGCATCACATATAAGATTGAATAGAAGGGACTGATGGATCATGTGCTGGGAGGACTTATTTGAGTCCAACTCTGTCACTTTCAGGAGCACAGATTCCAAAGTAGAGCCCAAAGATAAGACATCAATCTTTGGAGCTATCCCCACTTATATAGCACCTGGATGTCTCCAGAGCCTTCAGGAGCCTATCTGTGTGGGGTGATATGTATTTTTTTTTAAATGTTATTTCTTGTTATGCTTTTATTTTTTAACCAGTTATTTATGGTTATTTATTTTTTAACCAGTTATTTTTTTTTTTAACCAGTTA
>JAQZBX010066608.1:0-16084 GCA_029593785.1 Cabassous unicinctus
CAGACAAACATCAAATATGTTTGATTATTACTTTATTTCATTCTCTAAGCGGGTATGGATTTATTCACTCCACCTAAATCTAAGTAACAATTACTTGAGCAATTAATTCTATGAATAACAATGGAAAGTTATAGAAGACACATATTGGGACATTGCTGATTTTGGAAAATCTACATGACCCCATATCTTCACATATCAAAGTGCTTATAACTGCAGGATTTTGAGGCAATGCTACATATGAAAATGCTATTATTTGATAAAGCTTTGACAATGACTAAAAATCAATGTCAGCCCAGATGAATAAAGATCAGTGAGCCTTTTAATAATATAAGCACACTTACTATTGATGGGATCCCTGCACGTATTCATAAAGAATGGACAGAAGATGTTTAATAGGAAGAGAGAAGACAGTGAGTGCTAGAGTGTGAATTGTGAAGAAATGAAGAATAGGGGGATATTACCATTTACAGTATAACACAATTAAATGTGATCACCAGTCGGGGCATACTTTTTAGAGGAAATAATAGGCATGCACAGAGTTGAGGTATTTGGGGAAAAGATTAAACATTATTGTTGATTTGAAATTGTTATAACATACACAGTGGTCCACAGAGAAGGTTTTGATTCCTAAAATCAAGGGAAAATGGTGAGAAACATAAAGTCAGAAGTGACATGTCACAATGAATCCAAGTGGTAAGCTTCATGAAAAAGAAGAGCCTGATTTTACAATTTTAAACTGGGTAGTTAGGAAGCATTGATAATATTGTTTAAAAAATATATAGAGAGAGGGGTTTTGTGCGTGTTTGCATGTGGTAGAGGATGATAATTTCTGTGTTGAACATCCTGACATCAAAACAATAATATTCTCAAAATAGATAACTAAGGTCAGAGATACAGATATTGAAATCATCTAAATAAAGGGACAGGTAGAAATGAGAATGCGTACGGTCTGAAGTAAAGGGGCAACATGGAGAGCAAGTGGAAGAAGAGGAAAAGTGAAATGATAATGTTATTGAGGAATACAAGGATAAGAAGGGAGGAAATGAAGAGGACTATCTAGAGATAATTTTATATAGATATACACATATAAATAAAAAGATATAGATGTAAAATATAAAAATAAAAATGATATACATGATATATATAGATATAGATGTAGATATAGATAAGGTTAGATGTAGATATAGATATATATACATATAGATGATATAGAGATAGGTAGATATAGATATAGATGATATAGATAGAGATATAGAAGATATAGGTGATATAGATATAGATGACATAGATATAGATAGAGATAGAGATAGAGATAGAGATAGAGATAGTTGATATAGGTATAGATATAGATATAGATATAGATATAGGTTTGCTGATGGCTACCAATATGGACATAGGTAATGTGACCACAGATACTATATTTACTTAAGGCAGGTCCACTTATACCACTTATACTATTGTTATTAATAGTTATCTGTTTTGCTGTTAGAAATGCTATATTTGGATGATTTGGATAATTTTTTTAAAAGTTTCCCAATGATCAGAGGTAAATGCACTTAATACATGGACATAACAATAAGTATATGTATATGCCGGTGTGCATATGTGTACCTTTATATGTGTGTGTGTATTATATAGATAGATATCTAGTTGTAGATGTTCTTTCAATAAATTCTTCCAATTCTTCCTATGAACTCAATCTAAGTGGAGTGCTAAATAAGTTTTTTATCACCATTATGTTTGCTGTAACATAAATCTTTTTGAGAGCTCCTTTAACCTCTGTGTTTCTCAAGCTGTGGATTATGGGATTTATCATTGGGATGATAATCACATACAGCATTGAGATGAGTCTGTCTCTGGCTGGGTGGTGTTGACTGGAGGAAGAACACATATAAATAAATAATATTGTGCCATGAAACAGACAGACCACAATGATGTGAAAAGCATATCTGGAGAAGGCTTTGTGTTTCCCTTCAGCTGACTGTATCTTTAGGATTGTGGATATGATGTAGATATAAGAAATAAGGGTGGTCAGAAAGACACTTATCCCCAAGATCCCTCCTACCACTAAAATAAGCATCTCTGCTACATATGTGGATGAACAAGAGAGCACCACCACAGGCAGAATGTCACAATAATACTGGTTAACCTGATGGGACTTACAGAAAGACAGGTGGAAGGTGAACACCATATGCAGAAGAGAATGAAGAAATCCTACTGCCCAGGTTCCAGCTGCCAGCTGGGCACAGCATACCTTGGCCAGGATGAGGGTGTAATAAAGGGGGAAACATATAGCCACATACCGCTCATAAGCCATTATGGCCAGAAGGAAGACCTCAGTCCCCACCAGTGCCATTAGGAAATAAAGCTGCAAAGCACATCCAACAAAAGAAATGCTTTGCTTCTCAGTCAAGAAATTCTCAAGCATCTTGGAAATAATAGCTGATGGGCAGAATATTTCTAAGACTGACAGATTTGCCAAGAAGTGATACATGGGTGTGTGGAGCTTTTTCTCAGTCCCAATGGCCAGGAGAATCATGCAGTTTCCCAACAAGGTGATCTGATAGATGACAACTAAAAATAGAAAGAGAGGATAGCTCTGCTAGGTGAGGTCAGAGAGCCCTAAGAGTAAAAATTCCTTCACGGTGGTGAAATTGTAGATGTGCATCTTCTCTCCCCACACAGGCTTTTCTGGAGCAAATGAAGCAAATATACAAAGATTAGGGTAAAAAATCTGGGAGCTTAGTATAGACCAACATATGGAAAATAGTTTGCCCCTGGTTGAGGATGAATTGTGTTAGCTCTATTTTCATTACAGATCTCAAATTATTAGAAATACTGATAAAAATATTTCATCATTTATGATATATATATAATATCAATCCCATGTCTTAAACAAGAATGTGAAACTATTGTTGATCCTTCAGGAGCCTTGTGTTTTCACATTTCAGTGAAAGTTGATGGTCCACCCTCCACATCTGCTTAGGCACTTTCCATTTTTGCCTTCTATTATTTCATTGGTCATAGTTTTATGTACTGTCTAAACCCTAAGTTCCATTAAGAAAGAAAATGTGTAATATTCTTGAATGTAAATTTTAATGATGGTGGGAATTAGCAGGCACCCAGTGAAAAGCTGATATGTAATTTTTCATTGAAATATGAATGAATTGTGTGTTACCTGGTTTGATAAAATGTTTCTATTGTAAAGAAATAAATGTCAATAATCCTATAATTTCAAAATCATAATCATTTAAAAGTGAAGATTAACATTATATTCTCAAAACATAAACTTAATACAGATTAAATTAAGGCTATATAATAGAAATGAAATTTAGTTGGGATTGTCTGAATATGAGCCCAACAAGAAACACACCTATTTTTGTATATATTCAAATCCTTTCCCCATTAAAATTTCAGTATTTGAGTACATTTCATTTAAAACTTGCATATACTAGGTCATATTGTTTTAATTTATCCTTGTTTTCAATTCAAATTACATTTCAGCATACCAGAGATACCAGTCATCACAAAGTTTATAATTATTTACAATAATAATTAATTTCAATAAACATAAGCAAATTGATAATTATGTAGAATATTTAAAGATACTTTAAAAACTGTTCTATTCTCTTTTTAAAAACATAATATGTTTAGTTCAGAAAATCCAAACAGAAAATATGTTTAGAAAATAAAATGCAAAAATAACACTATGGTTCCCCTACAACAATTCTCACACCTCATTTCTTTTACCTGGCAGTAATTTTCCATGATTTTTGGCTCAGAAAAAATGTGTAGCATAAATAACGCAAAGTAGAAATAATGATTTCTTCAAACAAATGGAATTATTATTTTCTGTCATGTTTTTATTTTCCTTCAGAAAGATTTAAATAAGAATTGTTGAGATTAATTGGAAAATATTACTCTTTCTTTAAAATCACTATTACAGGTTCTATTATTTCCTTTCTTTAAGCAGCAGGCTCTCTGTGTCCTTCTTGAGATAAAACAAACTCCAGTGATGCTTTGTAAATAATGAAACTTTTGAAAGAAAATTATGATACTAAGCATATAATGCTTAGATAACATTATTTAATGAACAGAAGATTGTTAAAATGAGTGAACAAAGAAAAGACTAGAACAAAAAAATCTGCAATGTTTATTATCAAGTTTGCAAATGTTCAAGATTCTAAAAAGTATTAAATATCACAAAATAATACATTAAAAATAATAGTGTATATTAGAAATAAAGAAAATTTATTAATAATAAATAATTAATAATTAATAAGGACATTAATATTTTTAAAAAGTAGATACTACATTTTAAATTAAGTACTCATTTAACTTTCCAACCATACTTTAAAAACTGATTTATTTTTTCTAAATAAGGATTATGAGAAATAAGTAAAAAACTTCCTGTTAAAACCACATACATAGGATCTACTGAGGCTACATGTCCAACATGTATTGTGAAGAAATGACAATAGAGTTCCCTAAATTTTGCCCTTGAATGCTCATGTTTCCCAAGCCAAATTTTTGGTATTGGCATATAAAATGCAGAATTTGTTCATTAACAAACATTAACAAACCACTCATGTTGATGAAAATATAATTAAATCCCAGACTTTGCCTTTTTATATAGAAAAATAAAAGTGATTTTTATTTTATTTTATTTTTTTTAGGTACTGGGGACCTGGGATTTAACCTGGGATCTCATATGTGGGAAGCTGGCATTCAACCACTGAGCCACACCAGGTTTCCTGAGTAGGATTTTTTTTTGTTTTGCTTGTTGTTTGCTTTTTCAGGAGGCACTGGAAACTGATCCCAAGACCTCCACTGTGGGAGGTGGAAGCTCAACCGCTTCAACCACATCTGCTCCCAAATATTTTTAAAATAATGTGTTGCTGAGGAAAATTTTTATAACCTTTTTAATTAAGAGAATGAATTAATAGCTAATATGCTCTAGATTTAGAAAAATCCTCATGCAGTGTAATCTCCACCTGCTCTGTGGGATTACTTGGTGTGAATATAAGCAAGTGAATTCATGAATTATGCATGTTGAAGTGAGCTCTTTTCATACTCACAAGCAGCCAGCTATTTAAGGAGGATCCAGAGTTAGGGGCCTGTGGCTAGGATTAGCCTTACATTGGAAATTAACCAGGAATTGACTTTTTATATTTTCTGTGACTTACGTATTTACAAATGGATTAAGACAAACTTGCCATATATGAAGATTCTTTTGTAGCAAATAGTTATTTCAGGTTTCCATTAAAAAGAGAAAAAGAAAACGATCTCATTAGGCAAAATTGTTGTTAGATGTTAGATCTTAAGGTAATTCAGAGAATAATTTATATGATATATTAATATCAAGGTGTGGGAACGCTATGGTTAATATATCTTTGAAACAGTAAAGGCCTGCTTGGCTGCGCAAGCAAAATACTGCTGCTTGAGAAAATGCTGCTGAAAACAATAAGAACTTTCTTACTCTACACTGTTACTTAGTTAGAGCTTTCTGCCTCTGCATTTTCTCCTGCACAGCTCAGAACTTTCTGGGCCGCTACACGTACAACTGTCCTTGAGCATGCCTGCCAAAGTAGCTGAACTGTATATATACTGGAGCAAAACAATAAAAGGGGCTCCCCCTAAAGAATTCTAAGCTTCCAAGAGTTTTCATTTTCACTCCTGTGTCATTGCACTGAGTCTTGTGGGACAAATTCTCACAAATGGTGACCCCGATGTCACATCGATCAGTGGAATGAATTGGCACAATAAGGAGTGGTTGTACTCGTCTGGTGCAAAACCAAAACTAATCTTCCCAAGGAAAGGAAGTAGCAATGCCCACTGGGTATATTTGCCAATGTGTCTAGTATGGTGAAGGGTTTCTAAATCCTCATGGCATCAAGAATTTTTAAAAAACAGGATACTTTTGTAAAAACAATACAACTCTTAGAAGCAGCTGATTGCACAGTCAAAAAAGGTCAATTTTGCTCTCTATTATGAACAATTCAAAAATATTGTCCTTGGTTTCCTAAAAAAGGAAACTTAGATTTAGAATTATGGGAACAAGTAGGACAAAATTTGAAATGTAAGTTTGAACAAGGTGAAAAATACCTTTTAGTGCTGTTATAACTTGAAGCATTGTTCATGCAGTGTTAACTCCACTACATATTCCATCAGCAAAAATGGAAACAGATGCAGCTACCCCATTCATGCCACCAGATCCTACTCCCCCCATTACCACCATCATCACCAGCACCTATTCCAGTGGCTGGTGGATGCCTAGATATCTCAGAAGAGCTGCCTCCTCCTTCTTTGCCACAATAAATAGTCAAGTATGTAGTTATGTATAAAAGGGACTTTAAAACATGGTGATGAAAAGGAGGCTTTTACTGTAGTAGTAGTACAAAATCAAAGACTTTACGACCCTTACCATATGAAGTCTATAGTGAATTGTGTTGTAGCATTAAGGAAAATGGACTACATAGTCCTTTTACCACTGGATTACTAGGCAATGTAGGACTTGGTTACATGATGATGCCATGGGATTGGAAACAACTAGTGCATACCATTGTCACCCCATGTACAATTTAATGTATGGATCCTGGAGTACAATGAGTGTTGCACAGTTCCTGGCTATGAACAATCTCCAAAACAGGGTGCAAATAGGATATGATATCTTAACAGAATCAGGTCTATATCTTAATTTATAACAACAAATTAATGTGAATAGTCAGCAAGCTTTTGAACAAATTTTTTCAGCTGTGTAATATGCATGGTCAAAAATGCCAGACACTTCTTATGCCCCAAAATCTTTTGCCACTATTTGACAAGGAGCTACAGAACCATATGTTGATTTCATTAATCAACTGCAGGCAACCATAGCAAAACAAGTTGATAATTCTGATGCTGCTGAAGCATTACTTTTACAATTAGCTTATGAAAATGCCAGTGAAGACTGTCAGAGAGTCATCGCCCCTTGGAGAAAAGAAATTACCCCAGTGGGAGTTTATGTTAAATCTTGTCAAAATATAGGCACTGAAACCTTTAAAACTCAAACTTTGGCCATGGCTCTTGCTGCCTCAGATCAATGTTTTGTATGTGGAGAACCAGGTCATAATGTTAAGGATTGCCCTCAAAATACAGGAGGCTCACAAAAGAGCTGAACTAAATAAAACACCCTGCCCACTACAGACTGCCGATGAAGCCATAAAGAAAGCATTGGGCAAATAAATGTAAATCTAAATTTGGTAAAGATGGGAATCCTCTGCCAGGAAACAGGCAGCAGGGTACTCCTTCTGGTGCCCTGAAATCCTTTCAGAGGGTTTTGTTCAATCATACCCAATCAAAACAGAGCCATTTGGCTCTGCCTTCACAACTTTCTGATCTGTGGCAGAATTATGTGCCACCACCTGGGGAAGTGTGGGACTGGACCTTGTCACTACCAAAGCATTAATACTTTAGGAACAAAATAAAGTCTATCTGGCCAATTCAGGAGTGAAAGGGCCTATTCCTGAAGGTTTAGTGAGATTGATATTGGGAAGACCTAACATAAGTTGTAGGGACATCAATAATGTGCCTGGAGTTATAGACTCAGATTATGTAAAAGACATTAAAATTATGGTGTCCTTGGGAACTTATCAAGTTATACCAGCTCAAACCCATATTGCCCAGTTACTATTGTTTCCCTACTGGCTTCCTGATACAGGCAATGTAATATGTTCCAACAAAAGTTTTGGAAGCACTGAGGAAAATCAAATTCATAGAATTCAAGCCATTACAAGTGAGAGACCATTTTTAGATATCAAAATTAATCGTGTGTCCTTTAAAGGCTTAATTGACATGGGTGCAGACATTTTCATAATATCTCACAGTCAATGGCCAACTTCTTGACCCCATCAACATGTCTTTCAACATATAACTGGCATGGGAGGACCACAAGCAGCACTGCAAAATGTTAAGTCTCTCCACTGCTATGATCCAGAAAAACAATTGCCCATATTCAACCATTTGTTTTAGAAGTCCCAACTGATATTTGGTGAAGAGATTTACTTACTCAATGGAAGCTCATTTTGAAAACATCACCTTTTTGGTTAAGGGGTTAATTTGCCACTGTTCAAATTAACCCCTTACCCATAACCTGGAAATCTGATACTCTAGTTTGGGTTGCAGAGTGGTTCTAAAAGGGGAAAAATTGAAACAGGCTCAATTATTAGTGGATGAACAATAATATCTAGGGCATATTGAGCCCTCTACTTGACCATGGAATTACCCCTATATTTGTCTTTCCAAAAAAGTCAGGAAAATGGTGTTTGTTACATGATTTAAGAAAAAATTAATGAAACTATGCAACCTTTAGGCCCATTACAGAAGGGATTATTTAATCCAGCATTTTTACCCAGAGATTGGCCACTTTTTGTTAAAGATTTAAAACACTGTTTCTTTACTATTCTATTGGACCCAATAGACAAAATCAGATTTTCTTCTTCTTTACCTGTTCTTAATAATTCAGAGCCCACTAAAAGTTTCCACTGTTACCTCAGGGCATGATGAACAATCCTACTATTTGTCATAATTTTGTTGCTGAGGCTTTAGTACCCATTCATGTCCAGTTTCTTAAAGCCTATATTTATCATTATATGGAAGACATTCTTATGGCTGTCCCTACAGATCAAGAGCTGGCAGAAATCTTTAAGGCCATGCAGCGACTCTTGCCCAAGTTAGGACTTTCCATTGCTCCTGAAAATATACAACTTACTGACCCCTGGCAATCTTTAGGCTTTGTGGGGTCACAAGTAACCATTCAGCCCCAAAGAATTCAGTTAAATATTCAACCTGAAGTAACATTAAACAACTTATAAAATGGTGCTTGGTGCTATTAACTGGTTATGTCCCAGCCTGGGAATCACTACAGGGCAAATAACCAACTTATTTAACACTTTAAAAGGCAATGCCATGCTTAATTCCCCTAGAACTTTATATAAAGAAGCAATAAAGGAATTAAAATATGTTAATATAGCAATCAATTTGTGACAATTAGAATGCAGAAATCTGTCTAAACCGATCTGACTTATTTTAATTTACACTCAGCATTCACCCACAGGTATTATTGCCCAGTTTGTGCCTCATCTAGTGGAGTTAGAATGACTTTTCTTACCCCATATGGGATATAAAACCTTCTCTATCTATTTAGAAGGAATAGTACAGTTATTGATAAAATGGCACATTAGAGTACAAATGCTACCGGAAATAACCCAGGTATAATCCATTTCCCTGTTTCTCCCAAACCCTTTGAATTTGCTTATCATAATTCTACTGCTATTCAAATAGCAATGGCAGACTTTATAGGTAAATTAAACTTTCAACTTCCTTCAGAAAAACTGTTGCAATAGCTGCCTAAACTTGCCGCATTTATAAAACTAGAAAAGACAGTTTCTCCTTCCCTCTTTCTAATTGCATTACTGTTTTTCTTGATGGCTCATATAAAACTGGTAAGGTGGCCTTTACATGGAATGAAAATGGAAAGTGGAATTCAGGAGTCACAGATGGATATTTATTGACCCAAAGGGCTGCATTAGCTGCAGCCATTATGGCCCTACAGCATTTTGATCAGCAACCTATCAATATCATTTGTGACTCCGCTTATGTAGTATATATTTTACAGCACATTGAGCAGGCTCTCATCAAACCCCTAACTGATGAAAACCTATGTTTTCTATTCCTAACTCTACAACAATTGATCTCAGTACAGTATCATCCACTGTTCATCACTTATATTTAGTCTCATTCCAGATTTCCCAGACCTTTAACTGGAGGAAATCAAAGAGCAGATCCCTTAGTTAATCTCACTTTAGGCTTTCAGCAAGCCCAGCTATTACATAGCTTCTTCCATCAAAATGCTAAAGCTCTACAAAAACAATTTCAGCTCTCCTCAGAGCAAGCTAGGTAAGTTGTGCATACTTCTCCTGATTGCCAAAAACATACACTATCACCAAGTCTATTTGGAACTAACCCCTGAGGCCTTAATTGGCAAACCAATTATGGCCAAAAGATGTCCCCCATTATCCTGCTTTTCACAGATTAAAGTACATCCATGTTACCACTGATACCTTCTCTCATTTCATAGTGGCTACCCCATTTACAGAATTGTCACATCATGTGATTTCTTACCTGCTAATAGAATTTAATCATATGGGATTTCCAAAAACTGTTAAAACTGATAATGTACCAGGATATACCTCTAAATGACTATCACTTTTCTTTCAACATTGGCAGATTAAACATATTTCAGGAACACCTTACAATCCAACAGGACAAGCTATCATAGAATGTTGTCACTTCAGTCTAAAACATCTTCTTCTTAAACAAAAAAGGGAACAAGGACCAAGGGCTATCCAGTCCACAGGACAATATAGAAATAGCTCTATGTATTTTAAAATATTTAAATTGAGGTGCTGATGGTTTCACAGCAGCTGAACAGCATTTACATTGCACCATGTCAATGGTGAAACCTCAGGTGCTTTACAAGCCCTTAACAGGGGATGATAACAATACAAGATGGCATGGCCGAATAGATTTACTAACATGGGCAAGAGGGTATGCCTGTGTTTTATCACCAAAAGGACCATTGTTGATCCCAGAATGAAGGGTGAAACCTCACCATGGAATGGAGAAATCCAACCAACAACCCATTACCACAGATAGAGAAAATGATGATGTAGAAACAAAGGAACTCCAGAACACAACCATGCCATAACATTATCCAAACTCAGGGAGTTATTTGAGGAAATCTTAAACAATTAGATCAAAAGGCTATCAAGGTGCTCTCTTGCACTGGGGTGCCACTCTCCCCTGAAAATAAGTTCCTTGCATATTTGGCTGTTATAGCATCAAATTTTACACAGATACTAAGTGTCCTTCTTTTCTTTTTACTAAAACTAATCCCTTTAATCATACAATTTCATTTCTAACCAATTTACCTCCATTTATGCTTTTCATCCAGCTCTCATAACTTATGCCCTCAAATCATATCTCAGTATTACTTATACTATGAGCCAAGGTTGAATTCTCAAACCACTAATCTCACCTTTAATAAAGCCATCTCAATTAACTCTTCTTCATTATCTCCTCTCACTTGCAACCCTCCTCCCATTGGCCACTGTCTCCAGAATCATAATTGGTGATGGCCCCTGGGAGCACCTTGGTGAAGAAAATGTGGTCTGGACCCAATCATCCTTTTAAAGGACATCAGTATCCCAGAGGTCAGTCAGTCCACCAAGGTAAGTAACACCACTACTGTATGCAGTGGTTCCACCACTACTGTATGCAGTAGTCCCAAATATTATGTTTGTTGCAAAAAACTTTGTCAATCAGCAAACCTATGCCTTGGTAGCCAGCACTTTTCATATTTCAGGAAAAGTAATAGAACTAAACTGTAAGCTAATCAGGGATGTTTTGTAACAAATAAAAACAGATAAAGTGCATTACAGAGAGTGTTGTGTTTCTCCCTGGGAAAGCTGGCCACTCTCTCAGGGACTGATGACTAAACCTTGGAGTGTACTACCCAGAGAGTGTTGTGTTCCTTCCTGAGGAGGCTGGCCACTTCCTTGGGAATTAAAACAGTGCTCACAAATTGGCATCTATAATATCAAGTTAATCCCTAGTCAAACCAGTTATAGTCCCACTCTGTTTTCAATCTAGACTCTAGTATCAGCTACTGATTCAAAACTTCCCAGCCAAAAGCTAGATGTTAGTAAATATACATGTAAAATTGCTCTATTTACCTATCATTCTATAACTCATTTAATCTTTTAATTAATTATGTTATTCTTGTTTCTCACTGTAATTATCCATATAAACTTATTAAATTAAATATACATATTACAGTTATTTTATATCCATCCAGAACTCTTGCCAAAAGTAAGGCAAGTATATCAGTGTGTCCCCCAGTTTGTTAAACATGTCAATGTATGTATACATATCATAAAAGATTGAAATATATA
Organism: Cabassous unicinctus; assembly: GCA_029593785.1. Lineage (NCBI taxonomy): Eukaryota > Metazoa > Chordata > Mammalia > Cingulata > Chlamyphoridae > Cabassous > Cabassous unicinctus. The sequence continues at coordinate 11,994 of JAQZBX010066608.1, forward strand.
ACTTAAAAAATTCATTAGAATGCTTATTATTTCATTATTTCAACTATTATCATAGCTGCCCCTGCCACCACTGTGGCAGTCACCTTAAAAGTATCTGTCCAAACTGCTCATTTTGTTAATCTAATTATGACCAATGTCACCAAGGAACTTTTAAAACAAAATCATATCAACAATAATATTCTTACCAGACTTGATGTATTAGAAGCCTCTCCCCTCTGGGTAGGAGAAAAACTGCAAGCTTTACTTACCAAACAAAATCTATAATGTGATTGGAAACACAAAAAATTTTTGTGTTACTCCTTTACATTGGAACAGTTCCCAGCTTTCCTGGGAACAAGTGATAACCCACTTACTAGGGGCTTTCTCCTCCCATCTTCAAGGAGGTGTGTTTGCTCTCCAGCAATACCTGGAGCATAAACTATCTCATATACAACTTATTGTTCAGCAAAGCACATTTCAAACACTTAATTTTAATCTACAATGGTTAAATACTTATAATTGATTTAATGGCCTAAATGTCAGCATTTAGATAATCTCTCTTGTTGGAATACTTCTGTTTATTATTTTAGTAGCAACTTTCAAGTTGATTTGCAGTGCCTTCTCCCAAGCTCACAGTGCTGAACAGAATCTCATTGCCTTGGCCACAGCTTCATCCCTGCCCCCTGCCTCTGGGTCTCCATAAGAGCGAAGTTTCAGAGCTCTATGGCTTAAATATATTTAATCCTTATCCCCTTTCTACCACCACACTTTCCCAAACTTTCTCTACTCCATTTTTATTATAAACCATATATTTGTGCTATGTTGCTCTGCATAGTGGTTACCTTACATTTTCAAATGTAATTTCAGGTCCTGCATATGTGTACAAAAAAAAGAGCTTTGTTTTGTATGCTGAGTGTGGAAGTCATGGGAAAAAATCATTTGATTACTATTCTGATTTGTCTGGCTCCCAAAAGAAAAGGGCTGCTTAGACAAAGATAGGTAAGATTCCTCAAGGTAGGAACAACCTAAGACAGGCACAGTCTGTTAAGGACCAGCAAGCATTATTAAGGAGGCTTGCAGTGGCAAGCTTGCCCTGTTCCTTCCAAGGAAGGAGTTTTTCTCCTTATAGATTTATTCCCACACTCAGCTAAACCAAAAATTCTGTGGATCTGCTACAATCTTGTCTCAACACCATCCTTGCCTCTCTGTGTATATTTTAAGAAGGGGAAGATGTGAGAATGCTTTGATTAATATATCTTTGGAACAGTTAAGGCCTGCTTTTCTGTATAAGCAAAATACTGATGATTGAGAAAAAGCTGCTGTTATCAGTTCCTGATGAAAACAATAAGAACTTTCTTACTCTACACTGTTACTTTGAGCTTTCTGCCTCTCCATTATCTCCTGTGGAGCCTGGAACTTTCTGGACCCCTACATGTACAGTATGTCCTTGAGCATGCTTCCCAAAGTAGCTGAACTTTATATACACTGGAGCAGAACAATAAATGTGGCTCACCCCAAAGAATTATAAGCCTCAAAGTGTTTTCATTTCATTCCCATGGCATTGCACTAAGTCTTGTGGACAAATTCCCACATTTACTGGCTGAGGTCACTGGGACAAAGAATCTCAAGGAAGCAACTAATATCTGCATTCATTCATACACTGTTAGCTATGAATCACTTTGGGAAAAGGAGGCATATAAGGCAGATATTTTTGTCACTTTGTTCTAATTGTTTGTTAAAGGACCAGTTGCAGTTTTCAGATGCACATGAGATCACCAGTTGGGAACTGGCATCACCTGACCTGGAAATCACAAACTTCTTCAAAATGCACCTCAGGATTTATCTTCTCCAGAGTTTCACAAAACTGTTAAAACCACCACCATCATTCAAAATAAAGATGCCAGAAATGTAAAAAGACTTACTAGAAGACCTTGTGAAGGTGTATACCACTGATTATAAACTCAGTGAATAAGGTTTACCAAAAAGTATCTAAAAGGAATAAATACACAATTGAATTAATGTGCAAATTAAATTTAGTCAAGACACTGAAACTGAGATGTAAAAATAACTACAAATGACAATGGAATATAATTTTGGATATAAAACAAATTGGAAGATGATGGATAGTGTCACACAAGAGCCCCCTCTCTGTGAAAAGAACAGAAATTCAGAAGAAGCAAATAGAGGAATTTTTAGCAATGCCCATGACTTACACATGGATACACACGTACATGCATATCTACAAATGCACAAGGCTTAGTTCACATATCACTTTCCTACAAAGCCTTCCCGAGTTTCCCAATCACAGACAGTCTCCACTTACAAAGAAACATACCACTCTGTGTGTTCTAGTATAGTGTTACTTTTTCTGCTGAAGCCTGGCAGTAATCATTTGACTGCACGTTATTTTATATAGACAATCAAACTTCAGAGCTGAGAGTAAGCATGTATCCCTTAGTCTCTAAATATAAAATATTTTTATAATTATTTTACCTGTACTTTTAAATTTTATTGCATTGTTTTCAGACAACGGCACAGAGTCACTCATCACATTTCTAAAATTGGCAATATGTTTAAAATTATTACTCATATTATTATTATATACATTCATATACCAATAAAAGAAATGAAGTTATCTAGAAACATTAAAGTTTCCAAACTTGATTGAGTAACATAAAATCTGAGTAGAACAATTAAAGTTGAACCTTAATCAAACATCTACTCCCAGCCTCCAAAATCAAATGTGTTATCCTGAAAGCCAAGTAAGGAAATAATATCAAATGGAAAGAATGACTGAATATGCCAAATGTTGTTGTCATGTCAGGTAAGACGCACACTAAGATATGGGAATTTTCAATGAGGATGTCAATGGTGAATTTGACATGACCAGTATTTCTGGAGTGGTAGTTAATGGATGAATTGATGTAATCAAGTAAAGATGTCTCTGCTGTTAGAGAAAATAAATGAGGTGGTAACTAGGAAGCAAGGTCTTGTAAACTAAGGATTTTTAAAAGTTAGATTCTAATAACACCTTACAGTGATTGAATAATCTAGTATAAAGAAAAATAATAATGATGCAGAAGAGAGAATGAATTCCCTGAACAATCTCCTTGAGGTGGCAAGAGACATGTGATCTAGGCCAGAAGTGGGAGAACTGGATATATAAGAGTCTGAAAATTTCAACCATCAAAGCAGGTGGAAAAACAGAGTATATGAATGCCGATGCTGGCATGTGGACAAATGTGGTGGTGTACCCTGATGTCCTGTCTGTTTGGATTTTCTATAAAAATACATGATGTAAGAAAATAAATGTTAATAATAGAATAATCAAAAGTCTTATAGCCCATCAACAAGTCCATTATATGATAAAGGGAAGGGGAAGAAATTTAAACTGTATTAGTTGCTTCCCTGCTCAAGAGATGGATATTTCAATTTCTGAAGGATATGGTTATGAAATAAGAAATTTACTTAAAGATGAAAAAATAGAAATAATATCCAAAGGAATTACTTCTCAAATACAGGATAAATTAAAAAGGAAAGAAAGCAGTCATGGAGGAAAGGGCAAAGAAGAAGCAACTATGACATATTACATAAAGAGAAGATTAAAATAAGGTGAAAGAAGACAAATCATATCAGACCACAGATGTAATAGGTGCTCAAAAAGATGAGTTTAATAAGTAAACCGGTCTCTTAAAGCAACACACAGAGCAAGATGGATTTTCCTATTAATCAAAATAGGTCACAGGCTGAGTGAAAAAGAAAAAAACAAACCTATACTCAAATATATCTCATCGATATGAAATTCATGAATATGAAATAAACCTAAAATAAAGTGAATAAAAACTAGAAATAAGGCAAAAGAGGGCAAGTTTTATTGATCAAATATTAAGTCTACAATGAATATATAGATTTATTGGAATTTTGTTCCAGCAAGCATCAAATTATGTCAATAAAAAACTGTTGAGAGTGACCACACAAAAATTAAGATATGTTTTATAAAAAGAAAGGAAAAATCAACTTTTAAAAATTTTAAACAAGAATTTTAAATAATGGAAAATATATGTGACACATAAAGCAAATATCCAATAATTTAATAATAATTTCTTAAATTT
>JAQZBX010066609.1:0-16084 GCA_029593785.1 Cabassous unicinctus
CTAGCTCCTGGGTCAGCATAGGACCTGCTATCTGAAGATTCTGAGGCACCCAAATGCCAACTCCTGTGCAGACATTGGGAGGGAGCCCTGAGGTATGGCTCCCAGGAGCCTCATAGCCACCACTCTGTCCACTCAGTAGTTACCACCTGTCTTGTGAGCTGGAGCCCCCATCCCAGTCGGGAGTAAGAGCTTCATGGACCAACACCACTCAGAAAGCATCAAGTCTTGGAGTGAAGAGTGATTTCCCCATCCAGGATGGTAAAGTGTGGGCTGGTTCAGGACCAGGGAAGCTTCAGGATAAGCGTGGGCTTGGGGAGTCTAACAGTTTAACGCTCCATACCCGACCAAGCCTTTGACTAGGGATAGTCACCCAATCTCTGGGCCTGTTTCCTCTTCTGTGAAATGGGGTGATGCTGCATGATCTCTAAGGCAGTCAAAGCCCACTGGCTTCTTTAGATGGGCAGAGCACTAAGCAGGTCCAGTAGTAGCAGAGCAGAAGTTTGGTTGTAACCCCAGTGAGGCCACCAAGGTAAGTCGACTCATCCTTCCAGCTGCCAAGCCCCAGACACTGAGTCCAGTGTTAGCAACACCCCCCACTTCAGTGTGCATCTCCAGTATGGCCCTGACTTCAGCAGCGGGGATGCAGCTGACTCACCTCACATACGTTTGGCCAGCTTCTCAAGCTCCAATGAGAAAATCCACCTGGACCATGTCCCAGAGTCCAAAGATGGCCAGGAAATGAAGGTGACTGCCCACCTCTTCTCATGTTGGCCCTCACCCTCACCCTCCCTCTCCTGTGCCAGCTTGGCCTTCTCCGAGTTCACAAAGGGGTTGAGGATTGTTGACATCTACAGTACTTCTGGAGCCTCTTGGAGCTTCTCAAGAAGACCTAGGGTGCCCTGAGCCTCCAGGCCTTTTGCTAATCTAGCTGTCACCCAGTTGGAGCAGACAACCTCTGCATCATCACAGAAATCCTCCATTGTCACATCAGCATCCAGAGAAACATCCTCTTCTTCATCATCCATCAAACCCAAGGCCACCCATACCAGGAGCAAGTGCCCTGACTTTAGCAGTGGGAATGCAGCTGACTCACCTCACATACATGTGGCTGGCTCTTCAAGCTCTAAGGTGTCATTCCACCTGAACCTTGTCCCAGGGTCCCAACATGGCCAGGAAAATAAGGTGACTGCCCACCTCTTCTCATGTCAGCCCTCGCCTTCAAACTCCCTCTTCTGTGCAGACTTTGCCCTCTCCAAGTCCACAAAGAGGTCGAGGATTGTTAACACCTATAGTACTTCTAGAGCCTCCTGGAGCTTCTCAAGCAGCCCTGGAGTGCCCTGAGGCTCCAGGCCTTCTGTTGATCTAGCTGTCACTCTGTTGGAGCAGTCGACCTCTGCATCATCACAGAAATCCTCCATTGTCACATCAGCATTTAGAGGAACATCCTCTTCCTCATCATCCATCAAACCCAAGGCCACAAGGACCAGCCGCAAGCACCGTGATGCAAGGCCATGTTATAAACAGCATGTGGGTGACTGTTGTATTGTCCATGTCAGCCTGTTTGAGGATAATGACAACAAGTACAAGAACATCCTTGTGAGCCGGGCATATGATCATCCCCTCAGGTCCCTCAGTGGTTCAGGCAGTAGACACATAAGGAATGACATGTTCCCTCCCTGCCATCCTGGAGCAGACTTCCTAGTGGGTGGGGAAGGACAGACAGCCCATTCCAGAGGCAGTAAGAGCGTGAGTTCGATGGCGATCAGGACTCAGGATGGTGGACAAAGGGGCTGAGACTGGCACGCTGAGCAAGGAAGGCTTGGGAAAGGCTCTCTGAGGCAGCATCAAAGAGGAGGAGGAGGGGACAGACTGCCAGGCCCAGGGGCACAGGTTCTTGCCTGGCCAGACAGACAGACTGCAGGCCAGGGTGAAGGAGCAGGGGTCAAGGGGAAGAGTTGAGGTCAGAGAAGTGTTAGGAGCTAGGTCACATCAGGCCCTATGAGCTGCTGGACAGAACTTGACTTTCTCACAGGGAGAGATGGAACACACTGGAGGGCCAGATCAGAACAGGGACAGCAGGTGACCTTTGGCCTCAAAGTGGAGGTTGGGCCGTGTGTGGTGATACCGGCCAGTGAGGGGCTGCTGAGGTCACCTAGAAATGAGAACAGGGTCTGACCCACAATGGTGACCTTCAATGTATGAGCAGAAGCCAGATCCTGGATAGGATGTGCAGATGGAGTCACCCCAGGCCCCACTGCACAGAGATGGCTGAGCTGCCATGTTAAACACCTGCCCTGGGCCCACATCTCTTGTAGCCAGGAGCAGGTGTGGTTTTACTAAGCTGTCACTTGTCTGACCCTTGACCAGAGCCCTGTCTGTAGCTGGGCTCTCATGGTCAAGGCAACTGCAGCTGGACCTTGCTGACCACACCTGCATCCTGGAGCCCAGGGAAGTCCTGGTGTGCCATAAGTTGTCATCCAGCTCCTCCTCTTCTCTGACATCTGTGCTTGGACTAGATGTCCTGTGCTCTGCCCTGGAGTTTCACTGCTACCTGGAGGTGTCCTGGAGGGGCAGGGTTGGGGCTGGAGCACTCCATGAGGACAAGCCACCTCCTGTGATTGGGAGGAAGAAGGTGACAGAGAGAGGCTCAGATTTCACTCCTCAGCCCCCACCCTCTGCTGCATGGTCACCCTTTGTCCCCAGGGTCCTGGGAGCCCATAGCATTTGTGCAGGCCAAGGACCCAAGGGACAGAGTTCAGCCTATAGTGCAGGGGCTTGGACCCACACTGGGAAAAAACTTCAAGAAAGAGGTAGAAGTTCTTGTAGAAAATTGTTGTAAGAAAGATTGGAAAGCTCCCTTATTCCATGGAAGAGTCCTCAGGGGAGAAAGGGAAGACAGAGAGGTCCCTATAGACCAAGCCTTGACCAGAGGTGGCTCCATAGGGTCTCTGGCAGCTGCACTCTGGGGGAGCTGGCTCCAGGACCCAAGCCCTGAGGGCATGTATCTTGATCCACTGAACATGACCGACCAAGAAAGGGCTCCAGCCATGATCCGCAATGCTCTGGAAGAACACAACCTGGATGGGGACAAGCCAGAGGACTACATGCTGGTGGAAATCATTTCAGAAGATCAAAGTAAGTCAGGGGGTGAATTGGAGAGAGTGATTTTGGAGGGGGTAGGCTTAGAACCATGTCCCCAGCCTGAAGGTCTGAGGCCCCCTGGCCCCAGTGTACCTGAAAGCATCATGGGTTGGTACCCTGTCCACAAACCATGCTGCCCAGGGCAGCCCTCATTGCCCACAGCATCTTCTCCTGACCTGCTCCTTCTCCCTTGTGTACTCTTCCCTGGACATGACCCAGGCATTGGGAAAACAAGTTCAAAGCTAAAAACTTTGAGGTACCCAGAGGAAGGGCTTTTCACCTTGGACCATGAGCAAGATGACCAAGGAGAGGGGCTCAACTTTAAATGCATCCTCTGCACAGGAGGGGGTGACTGCACCTCCAAAATCATGACTCATGGGCACAAGCACCAAACATGCTACAGGCCATGCCTTTATGATGGTGAAAACTAAACAAAATCTCCTTGATCAACTTAGAAGACCCTAAGAGGCTGATTCAGTATTCTAGAAAGTGGGAAAGGAAAAGAATCCAGAAGAACAGCACAGACCCAGAGCCAGGGGTCTGAGGCCTTAGTTCAGTTTCTTAAGCACCTGGACCTTTTTCTCACTCCCTGAAGGGGTGAGAAAATTAACCAATGTTTGTGCACATGGTATGTATGTGCACAATGAAATTCAGTGAGCTGATTCCCCTCTCCCAGCCATTAGCCCAGACAAATTAAAATGACTCCCACCATTCCTAGAAGATGGTTCTAAATCCTCTCTTGTCTTTCAAATGGGAAATGGGAGCTGTGAAGTGTGAAATAGGGCAGAAGGACCCATCCTACAGAACAGGAAGACTGAGGACTGGAGAGGTTAAGAAAGGAGATGAGCAGCCACACCACTGAGGCAGAGCAGAAATTCCAGCCCCGTGTTTTTTTCCAGCTGGCTCTAGGCCAGGAGGACAGGAGGAAAATAGGATCAAAGTGTAAATACTTCCTGGGTGTCAGGTACTGCCTGGTTGTGCAGACCTTCAGGGACTCTGTTCAGGAGACCTGGGCCAGGGCTGCTCTTCACTGGGCCCCAGTAGACTTGTCCTGGGTAGTGCTGGATTCAGGGGCCATGCACTGGGTACTAGAAATCCAATTTCAGCTCTGAGATCCTGAGCAGAGAAGGTGACAGGGGGTGGGGTCGGGGAGTAGATGACCTCTTGGCAACTCCATTCTGAGGTTGGCAGTTATTAGTCATTGTCACTTTTCAAACAAATGTCCTTGATTTTTAGCTATGCCTCTGCAGAGACATTCCTTCAGGCAGGCATCATTCAGAGGGCTCCATTTTGGTCCTGGATTTGGATTGGGTGATTCAGGTCTCTAGGTGAGCCCTACTTTCAAGGGAGCACAAACAATTGTGGCATCCTGTGGTCACTCAGAGCACAGCTGACCACCCCTCTGTCCCACTCCCCAGTGCTACAGATCCTGGACAATGCAAATGTGTACTATGCTATTTAGCCCTTGTCCAACTGTCATTTTCTCCTCATGAAGTGGAACACACCCATGGATGACAAGGTCAAGAACAGAGCTATCTCAGTCCTTCTGGAGAAAAAGCAGAAGGGACCCAGTTTCCTAAAGGGGAAATTCTCACTGGCCCCTCATGCCCACCAGCCTCAGGGTCCTCCTTCCCAGGCCTGCCTGGCCATGTAGTTTGGCTGACCCCAACCTCAGTGGGCCAGGCCAGGTAGGAACTTCCCTCCCTTCCAGCCAGTCTTGGCCACCACCAGACTCCACTTAAACCCCTAAACATCTCCTGCTGCCTCAATGACTCAGCCTTTTAAAAGACTGTACTGGGCTCCTGTGGCCAGTCACTCACTTTGGGTACCACTGAGGGTCTCATCTGGAGCCCTTGGATGACATCTGTGATATTCCAGGGATCCCAGCACAGCCTCACCCCATGCTAGCCTTTTTCAGGAGTGAGGGAGTCCCTGCTCACTCCTACCCCTGTACCCCAACTCCTCAGAAGTGGATGGAGAGACCTTCCTCACTGAGCTCACTCTTAACCAAGTGAGTGAAGAGCAGCCCAGCTGCATCCCAGTTTTCTCAAATCTCATGCCACTGCAAGGGCCACAGCCCACTCTCTCTGGGACTTTATGAGACTGTGCTAAATATGGTTAGGTGGAAGGAGGATTTCAGTGAGATTGGAAAACATTTGAATTTATGAAGAAACAGCAATATATATATATATACAGGAGGGGTAATATTTATTAAAAATAGTAAATGTTAGATGTGAATTTTTTATTATTAAAATCTTGTTTCAACTACATCCTCAGAGTTGACGATTGGTTCTTTCATTTACTGTTTAATTGAAATGAGTTGAAGCCTCTCACATTGCTCATTCAAATAAGAAATCATGCAGAGTCATCAGTTTATTTTAGAAAAGAAAAGAGAAAAGAGCAGCCACCCTTCGCTGGCTTACTGAAGCAAACACAGAAATCCCCTTTCACAGAGAACATGTGCATTTCAGTATCAATACACCTAGAAGGAACAGAGACCATGCATGGTGGCTAATAGGATTTAGATGTTGAAGGTAATTCCCTTCACAAGAACCATTTCCTGATCCTAGATAGGGCAGTGGCTGCCTTTCCACCACTTTGGAGGAAGGACATTTTCCGCTTCTTGGCTGAGGTATTGTTTGAGCATCAAATAGGAATTTGTTGTTTTCAAGGGCAAACTTTAGATATATATCAGCACTAGTCATAGATGAAATGAGAATACAGCTTCCAATGTGGAAAGAAAAAGGACAGAGGAAGATTATTAGCACATTGTCCACAGGGAGCAGCAGAACTTCACATCCTCAGTCCCTCTCTAGGCCCCATGGTCAAATCTTTACCTCAGATTTCATGCTTTGGGATTCCTATCCCTAACACTGAAATCCTTTTCTTTTGAGGGCCTGGGGCGGTATTGAGATCCATCTTTTCAGACTTAGCTGGGCCTGGTTTCATAAAGACTGCTGCTCCCTATGAACTGTGCTTCCTACTGCCCTGCCATTCCTTGTGCAATTTCTTAACATAGAAAATCCCTGGCAGGCCCAGCCTCTGTGTGGGTACCTGGTGGCTTCTCCTCCCTGGCTGGGGTCTTGAGGTATCACCCATGGACTTTGAATACCAAGACAAGAAAACTTAATCCTTGTAAGCAGACACCCTGCATACACTTTACTGTGGGTCAAGGTGAAGTTTTGTGCCATGTGGTTTGAGGTCCACCATCTCAGGGATCTCCAGTTTACACTCTCAGTTGTGTTGCTGTTGATTGTCCTCAAGAGGAGTTTGGCACTGAGCCATTAAGCTTGCAGCCCCCTGAGATGACTGCATCCATTGCCCAAAGCTTGTGCTTTGTTTATGTCATTGGGGTGTTGGCAATGCCTGTGGCAAGCAGTTGAAAGTTAGGACCTGATGGGGAAGTTTATGCCACTGGAACTGAGGACCACAGTTTTGCAGACACGCTTCAGCATAAATTAAATTACTGAATGGCTTCCTGTCCTGGTGGTGACAGGTTCTGTCCTGAGCTACCCCTGTGCCCTCCCCTGGCTTCCTCATATTCAGGAACTAAAGTTGTAGCCCCTGGCACAATACATAACCCCAGGTCCCCTGCATCAGGCTCCTGCCTGCCCTAGCTGTGGGCTGCAGGGCCACTTCAGTATGGTTTATCAGGGAAGTAAAACACTATAATCTTACATTTTAATTAGGAAATATGTCTGAACTAATCCATTTTCTTTGTAAATAACAGAGTTTCTAGCTCTCTTTATTGAGCAGGCTTATAAGTAAAGAAAATCTAGTAACAACATCTACCACTGATGCCCAGATTGTGGTCTCTAAATACAGTTTTCCATGAAAAGAGAAGAGGGCACCTAGAAGGTATGTGTGAGTCCAGGTCTTGGCCAGGAAATATATGAGAGGATCTTGACAATCATGGTGTACTGGAGAGCATGGAAGGCACCAGAGCCCTTGGGTGGAGTCAAACCATGGCAGGAGCCAACTGGAAGGCCTTCTGGCCAAATCTGGGACAAGTTTGGAATCACAATAACCAAAAAGTACATGCAACTCAAATGCCCATCAAGTGATGGAGGGACAAGGAAAAAATGGTCTGTCTTTGCATGGGGTATTATCAGCCATAAGACATACTGAAGTACAGACATATGCTAGAAGGTGAGGGACCTGAGGAACATTATGCTAAGTGAAAGAAGCCAGACACTGGAGCCCACTTGTAGGATTCCTTTTATATGAGGGATCCCCACTAGGCAAATCCAGACAGACAGAAGATAGATTAGTGGTTGCTGGGGGCTGCGTTGAGGGTGGCTGGGGGAAGGGGCTGCTATTGGGTCCAGGATTTCATTTAGAATTGATGAAAATATCCTGGGATTAGACAGTGGTTATGATGTTACAGCCTTATGAATATACTAAAAAGCACTGAGTATGGCACTTTAAAAGGTGAAGTTATGGCATGTTAATTATTGGTCAATAAAAAAAAATGTTAAGTCAATACTGGAAGTCCGTAATATTATTTGACTTGAGTTGGGCCTGGACAGCTTGTGAAATAGACAAATACCTGCATATTCACTGATGGTTTTAAGAAATCCTCAGGGGCTTTCAGAGACTAGAGGAATTGGGGGGAAGTGGTCAGGTGAGTTGCTGTGTCTCTGGCTTTGGCCTTTCACCTTCACCAAATTCATCCCCACCCACACCCCACTCCTGGGAATTGTCCCTCATTTATTTTGTGTGGAGTTCAGAGAGAGTCTTCTTATTATCCTAAGCTTCTAGGCAAGCTGTTTGAAGTCAGTCTGCCACAGGTAAGAAAAAGTCTTTGTTGGAACTTGTAAAACAGCAGAGTGGTGACACTACTCAAGGACTGGTTGGTAAACTGCCATGGCCTTGAGTCCCCCAAGCACTACACTAGACTCCCTGACCATTTCTTTGGGGCCCCAGGACCTCCCTATGATATGGTACCTAAAGGGTTCATGCTTCACAACAGCGGGCCTCAGGGCCCCGACAAAGACTGGTTTTCTTTCTCTTGGCCAAAATGCCAGCCTAGCTCCTTGGGTGCCTCTCTCCACTCCCACCCCTCTCCTGACTACCTCAAAACAAATCTTGTAGCTCTGGGACTACAGAGAAAAGCCTCCCAGTATAAAGGAAAACAAAGATAAAAAGACACTCTCAGACCCTAACATTTCTAAATCTCACATTTGCCCGCAATCTTACTCTCCCAGCTCCCCCTCACTCAAGTCTTTAGACTACCCTGGGGCTGAGAGGCCCCTATCCAGGCAGTTCCTTCTCTGCCTCTTCCTCTCCTCCAGGCTTCCTGAAGTCCAGGTGGCCTCATCACTCCTTAGGAAAACCTTCCACATTGAGGTGTCCTCATGGCAGCAGCCTCAGTAAATCCTTCTCCCCAGGCATGACCACCCCCTCCAGTCTTCCCAGGATTCCTACTCACCCACCCCAGCCCCTAGAGAGCATGTTCGCCTGTGCCTCACCAGAGTTTTTTCTTTCTCTCCCTTACCAGGGTCCCAATGAGTAATGTCATCCTTGCCTGTTGCACATTGTTTGGTGCAAATTTTATTTTGACAGCCCCTTGCTCCACCTCTAGGGCCTGTATCTATTGTGATTGGTTAGGATTAAATATGCTGAATATCATTCAAATATAAGAAAATTTGCACACACAGTCATATAAGAGAAGTGGGAATGGACTGAGAATGGAATTAGGTTGGCAAAAAGCTCATTTTAAAGATCCCTCAGAACTCTCAAGAGTATATTTTGAAATTGCTATCAATTTTCAAGGTAATGTAAATGTTTTCTTTCATTTGACCTTATGAAATCTGTGAATAAATATTTGGATAGTACTTCACTTTCACAAATTGCTTTTATTAACCTGTTTCCAGAGACCCCACTTATTCCTAAGAAAGACCAAAGTCTAGATTTTCTTTCCCATTTTCCATGTGAAGAAACTTGATGCCCAGGGAGGGGAAGAGACAGGTCAGAGTCACTCAGCAGAGGAGGAGAGGAGCTGCTTCAGGCTTCTAAGCTCCAAGCTCCAATTACTTTCTACCACCATAGAAATAGAAGGGTGTGGCTCCCAGGCAAATGTGGCTAAATGAATCCTAATTAATGAAGATGATTTCCTTCCTTAGCATCCATTCTTCTAGTCTGCATTAAAAAAGCAAAGCCATTTTAGGTTATCATGAGGCCTGGAGGAATTAATAACCCTAATGGCCACATCAGGAAGTTACAGTTGACAAGAATTAACTGGCCCAGGCATCAGGGAGCTAATTGGAACCAGGCAGAGCCACCAAGACAGCCCCTTGGCTGACAGGGTAGAGCCTGACCATGTGGCCCTAGAGCTCCCTCTGCTGGCCAAAGCAGATCAGCCTTTTCCTGTTCATTGTCTGGGAGTTGCCAAGGCCTCCTGTGGCTGATGGGCACTTTTTTGTAGAAGGTCCCCAGGAAAAGGGCCCTGTGTGGCCAAGAAAAGGAAGGAATTTAACTTAGGAGAGGAGCTTTCATGAGCGGGTGGAAGAAAAAGCAACTGTATGTGTGTTGGAGGTGGATTCAGTGGTCTACGGGGTGGGGTCAGCCACAGATGCCCTGAGATTTTCAAGAGGTGTGGGAAGAAGTAATGACCACTTCCACCATAAAAATATTTAAATGTAGCATTTTTAAGCACATAGAGGAATGACATATCAAATGACCATGCCCTATAAGGTGAAGTGATGAGGGAGCAGAGCCTAGGAGTAAGCTGAGAAAGCCAGTCAGCACAGAGAGCAGAGCTGAGGCCCAGAGAGAAAAGGAACAAAGAGATAAGGAGGAGAAGATTGGGACTTGGACTAGGGAGAGAGGAGGTGAGCTGGTGTCCATAGGAGATGGAGAAAGAGAGAGCAGCCATGCACCAGTGGCCTTCTCTCAGTGCCAGCTGCTCTATACTTACCACACAGCTAAGGGAACTAGTTTGCCTGGGCCACTGCTTCTTACAACCCAGTTACTGAGCATCATAGAAATTGGCCAAGAGCAGGTGCCCAGGGACTGTTTGATCCCATACTTGTAGGTGCATGGTTTTTCTGGGTGATCTTATCTCTGAGTGTCTGGAAAGCCATTGCTGACAATAAGACCATGGTGGCTTCTGAGGTTCAGGAGCAGTGACCCAAGAGATAACTGCATCCCGGAGCTACCCAGGGTCTCTGCAACAGCCCTAATGCCATATCTGAAACTGGATGCAAGAGGTGTGAGCTTGCGACACAGAAGAACAGGTACTCCTGGCTCTCCACTTCCTGAGATTTAGTCAGTTCTTTGAAATGTCATCATGCTTGTCTTTATTCACTACATGTCTGCCCTTGTCTGGGGCCCTGGAAAAGAGTGAGACTGGTGGCACTGAGATGAGCATCCTCCTTGGTGAGTGTCTGCCCTAACATAAACCTCAAACAGCTGGAATCACTGAATATCAGTGCTGGAAGGATTTCCTTGCCCTCCATCCATTCAGGGGTAAGAATGCCCCCCAGCACATCCTACAGAGCACACCTCACATGTCACCTGTTCTAGGAAGTGTTTCTTGGCATTCCCAAAGAAGAATGAGTAATTTCCTCCTCCATGTTCCCATAGAACTTGTCAAGCCCATTTACTTGAGTGTACTCATGGCCTTGAATCACATACAGTTGCTTTCCTATTGTCCCTCTTTCATGTGGACTTCCAATGGGTAGTCATGCTTTATCAATTCAAACACATCCTAGCCCTCTATGCACCACGCAACAGCTGGGCTCTGGGATTCAGATCTGAGTGAGACTGGATCCTGGCCTTGCAGAACTCAGAAACAATTTGGGGAGAGATGCTGATGGACAATTGCAGGAAGAAGCCCAAGTGAGGGCTTGGCCTCTGCTGGGGGAAGGACTAGGTCTTGGGAGCCATCCTGCATTGGTACAGAGGAGCCTGCAAGGAGCAGGAACTTATCCTTGCCTGAGTTCACCTGAGGAGGTTTGGTAGCAGTGGTAGTCCCAGCTCTCATTTAGCAAAACTGAAACCCAAGTTAGCATCAGGAATGGAACTAGAAACCAGTGCTCCTATCTTCCTGTCTCTTGGTTGTTTGACCATGATTGATATCAGTAAGTGAAGTTATGGCTAAACAACTCATTCATCATTGCCTAATTTTTTTATTCCTTCCAGGGGCCTACAATGTTACAGCCTGGAGATGGGGAGCAAAACCAGTGATGGCACTTTCTCCATGGAGCTGACAGCTTAGGGATGGGCAGGCAGGCACTGCACAAGTCATGACAAAACATCACATTACAGATACCAATAACTGATACTTATTGAGAGTTTAGGATATGTCAGGCACTAGCTTAAGAGTGCTTGTATGTATTACCTTCTTTTATCCTCACCAAAACTTGGGAGTTAGGATGTATTGCCCTCTTTTAATAAAAATAAGGAAACTAAAGTACAAAGAGTAAAGGAACTTGGCCAAGAATGCACCATTAGAAAGTGGTGGTGTGGAGTTTGAACACTCTGAGTCCCCCTTTTCTAAATTTATAAACACAGGATGACAAGGGCTAGCAACTGGACTAGTTTACAGTCAGTGCTCAATAATGTTGCTGGAATTTCAATGCCCTGCAATGACTGAATCGGGCAGAGTTTTACCTCTACACCCTGGGCCCTTTCATGGACTTCTCAAGGGATTTTAAATAGTCAGGCATTGAGCTGGTGTAGCTAGTGGGTGAACACTTGTTTTGCATAAAGAGATCCCGGGTTCTATCACCAGTACCCTCAGAAAAAAAAAAAAAAGAAAAAAAATGTGGTCAGTGATGGGTCCTCTACATGAAAGGAAAAGTTCAGGCCTCAGGGCCTTGCATCTAGGCCCTCCTAACCAACACCAAGACCGTGCACCCCCACACCTGATGACTCTCACCCCTTAAGCCTGCCCTGGGCCAACATATTCTCATAATTTCACTCTTGTAGCTCCCCACCTGGAATTCATTTCCACCCATCCTGGCTTCCCTCTGCCAGGTAGCTATCTCTGTGAGCCCACCTCTTCAGTAAGAGAATGTGCATCTTCTTCATGACCATACCCAGGCCGCTCTGGCCACTGGCCATGGGGATAGATGGCTCTATTTGTGCCTGCTTGTTGTTCCAGGTTGGTGACCATGATCACAGATTTACTTCTCTTCCATTTGTGAGACTTTGAAAGGAACAACATTGAGGACCTTGTCGATGGAAAGCCAAGCTTACTTTCAGGGGAAAATCTGGCCTGAGAGTTAAGATCTCTGGAATTGCCATTTCCCAAACTTCCTCATTGACAGAAAGTTCACCTTGTAGCCAGTTGTCCTTCTTGACATATAAGTTGTCAAGGCTGCCTTCTCACCACTGAGATTGGAGAACATTTTTTGAGATTTTTTATCCTATTTCCCCCAAGGGTTTGAAATCATCCTGACACTCCAGCAGGAAATATGTCTCCCAAGTGACCAGTGCTGCCTGCCACCTTAAACTCCAGCACTTGTGCCCCTGAAATGGCAGGGACAACAACTCTTGAACCTGGTCCTCCTCTCAAGGCAGATGGCCTGGCCTGGGATTGGAGCAGTTGCTGGGTTTCAGATTCAAATCTCCAAGCTTGTCATCAAAACCAGGAAAACTCTCGGGAACCATGGTCTTCTGTGGACTTTCTGAGCATGAGGAATCTGGGGCTGTTGATGAGGGTCAGCATCAGAAGCCACCTCATCCTGGATCTTGCTGAGACAAAGGGTCTTAGGATAAGTCAGTGCAGAGAGACTGGAGTCATGCAGTGAGCCACTGCCCATCAAAGTCGCTGTAGGCAGATCTGCTCAGAAGGCCTGCAGTGTGGCAGGAGGACCTGGACAGGGAGCTCTGGGTACATGATGGGGACTGGAGGGCTGTGAGATTGTCCCACAGAGCTGGGCATCAGCAGTGGTTGGGGACAGTAATGAAGACAGTCCAGATTGGTGGGGTGTCTACACACTGACAACAGGCTACAGGGTGGGCTTCCAGGAGAAGAGGATGCCTACTCATGTGATGGGGCCTGGCATGGACATTTTGGAGCCACAAGTATGATCAAGGAGATGCCCTGAAGAGCTTGTTCTGAGCTCCACTACGAGGGTACCTGGCACAGGGTCTGGGATGGCAGCTGGGGCTCAGGCAAATGGGGAGGGAGGACTCAGCCAGCATAAGAAGGGATCAGCCCAGTTAGGAGGACAAGGACACATGGCATGGAGGGTCCCAGAGCCAGGCTGCCTGGGCACCCATCCTCCTGAGTTTGGGGGAGAAGGACTTTCCAGCACAGGGGTAGGGGAACAGGAGGAAAAGACAGTGTACCTGGGCCATTGCAGGGTTCCCAAACAGGCCTTAAGGGACTCATTTCCTGCTGTCCAAACCCAGTATAGCATCAACTGTGAAAAAATTACCTGCTGATTGACTTGGGTATCAGTACGTGATGCCCTGTTTCAGCTTCCTCTCTCTGTGGCCTCTCATCAGGATGTGACAAAAGTTGATGTGCACAGGGTTGGTGTAATAATGGTCTACAGAGAATAAACTAATCCATGCACCAAACTGAGAAATCCAGAGGGAATGTCAGGCCAGGCTGTACCACCCGAGTATTGCCCAGGTTTTGCTTATTTTGACATAATTACAGTGTCATATGTTGCCACATGGGACACTTGTGTTTGCTGAAATACATCAAAAATGAGGTATAAAGAGCTGCAAAGGATCATGGCAGATAGTGGACGAGGTGGGGCACAGGGGTCTGTGCTGTGGGCATGTGGAATAAGAAGCTTGGGACATCTATCTGGACAGACCGACGGTGGGAATGAACCATAGAGATTAGGAGCATAGAAACAAGCAAGAAAATAAAATAAGAAGAAATAGTATCAAAGAGAAAACTTTACACACACACGGAACCACCAGCTAAATAAATCTCTAGAGCAGAGAGAGAAGCTAATTAACTGAATAAATCCATCAAGATAAAATGATATCACTAGAGGGCAACAAAAAAACTACAAACCACACTGAGAAAGAGGAAAAAATGGACCAATCCAATGAGCAAACTAAAAACCAGGAACTGAAGCACATCATTGAACAACTAATCAAAGTTTTCCAAACAAATATTATGGACCAACTTAAAGTAGTGAAGGAAGAGATTAAGAATATAAAGAAGACTCTTGGAGAACATACTGAATAAAGTGTAAACACTCCCAAAAAGATAATGGATATGATGGCGACCAAAGGCACAATCGAAGAAATCCAAAAGACACTGGATTCACATAGCAGCAGATTTGAAGAGGCAGAAGAAAGAATTAGTGATGTGGAAGACAATATATCTGAAATCAAACAGACAGAAGAACAAACAGACAGAAAGATAGAAAAAATCCAGCAGGGACTCAGGGAATTAACCGACAACACAAAATGCTCAAACATATGCATTATGGGCATCCCAGAAGGAGAAGAGAAGGGAAAGGGAACAGAAGAAGTGTTGAAGGATATAATGGCTGAAAACTTCCCAACCCTATTGAGAGAGATGGATGTGCAGATCCAGGAAGCAAAGAGGACCCCAAACAGTATAAATCCCAACAGGCCAACTCCAAGACATATACTTGTCAAAATGTCCAATGCTCAAGACAAAGAGAAATTACTCAAGGCAGCAAAAGAAAAGAGAACCATCACATACAAGGGAAGCACAATATGATTAAGTGCTGATTTCTCAGCTGAAACCATGGAGGCAAGAAGACAAGTGTATGACATAGTCAAAATACTAAAAGAAATAATTCCAGCCACCAATTCTCTACCAAGCAAAATTGGCATTCAAAAATGATGGACAGTTTAAAATATTCACAGATAAAAAGAAATTAAGAGAGTATGTCAATAAGAAACCTGCACTACAAGAAACACTAAAGGAAGTTCTACAACTTGAAAGGAAAAAACAAGGAAAAGAGAGTTGGTGGAGAGTTTAAAAGCAACTAACATGACAAAAAATAAAAACAAAACAACACATAACATACATTTATCCAAAGAAATTCACTACGAGTAATAACACTGAATGTAAATGGACTAAATTCACCTATCAAGAGACACAGATTGGCAGAATGGTTAAGGAAATATGATCCATCTATATGCTGTCTACAAGAAACCCACCTTCAACCCAGGGATTCAAAGAGGCTAAAGTGAATGGCTGGAAAATCATTTTACAAGCTAACAATAGCCAAAAACAAGCAGGAGTAGCTATTCTAATATCAGACAAAATAGACTTTAAATGCAAAACTATCATAAGAGACAAAGATGGACACTATATATTAGTAAAAGGGGTAATCTCTCAAGAAGAGAGAACAATCATAAACATTTATGCACCTAATCAGGGTGCCTCAAAATACATGAAGCAAACCCTGGGAAAACTAAGTGGAGAAATAAATGCCCTACAATTATAGCAGGGGACTTTAACACACCATTATCATCATTAGACAGAACATCAAGACAGAGAATCACTAAAGAAACAAAGGCACTCAACAATACATTAGAGGACCTGGACTTAATAGATATATACAGAACACTCCACCCAAATACAGCAAGATTTACATTCTTCTGAAGTGCACAGGGAGCATACTCCAAGATAGACCACATGCTAGGCCACAGAACAACTCTCATTGAATTCAGAAAGACTGAGATTATACAAAGTAATTTCTCTGTCCACAACGGAATGAAATTGGAAATCACTAAGGGCCAGAGAGACAGGTTAGGCACAAGGATATGCCAGTTAAAAATACTCTTAGACAAACAGTAGGTCAAGGAGGAAATCTCAAAAGAAATCAGCAACTACCTTGAAACTAATGAAAATGAAAAGACAACATATCAAAACCTATGGGATGCAGCAGAAGAACTCCTGAGAGGGAAGTTCATAACCATAAATTCATATATTAAAAAAGAATAAAGAGCTAAAATTGAAGACCAAACTGCACACTTGGAGGAA
>JAQZBX010066610.1:0-16083 GCA_029593785.1 Cabassous unicinctus
GGAATGGTTGTGTGGGGTGGTGTCGGGGGTGTGGGCGGCGGGGAGCATGGGAATCCCTGTAGTTTCTTAGTAATATTTGGGTAATCTAGGCACCTTTATAAAATGTATACATATATATATAACAAATAACATTTATGTAAACAAATGCACATATATGCATATGTATTATATATCATTTTACAAATAAAAAAAAAAAAGATAAGGTATTCAAGATTCATCCATGTTGTCCCATGTGTTAATACTGCATTTCTTCTTACAGTTGAGTAATATTCCATTATATGTATATACTTCAAATTACTTATCCATTCATCTGTTGATGGACACTTGGGTTGCTTCCAACTTTTGGCAATAGTGAATAATGTCACATGACCATTCAGTGTGCACATATCTGTTTGTGTCCCTGCTTTCAAATCTTCTGGTTATATACCCAAAAATGGGATTGCTGGATCATATGGCAGATCTATAGTTAGCTTTCTGAGGAACTGCCAAGCTGTCCTCCACAATGGCTACACTATTTTACATTCCCACTGGCAGTGGATGAGTGATCCCTTTCCTCCATATCCTCTCCAACACTTGTATTTTTCTGGGTTTTTTTTTAATAGCCTCCAGTCTAATGGGTAGAAGATGATATCTCATTATAGTTTTGATTTGTATTTTCCTAATAGCTAGTGATGTTGAGCATTTTTTCATGGGCTTTTTAGCCATTTATATTTCTTCTTTGGAGTAGTGTCAATTCAAATCACTTGCCTATTTTAAAAATGGCCTGTTTGTATTTTCATTTTTGAGATGTAGGATTTCTTTATATGTGCTGGATATTTGACCCTTATCAGATAAATGGTTACCAAATACTAACTCCCATTGAGTAGGCTACCTTTTCACTTTTTTGACAAACTCCTTAGAAGCACAAAAAGTTTTCAATTTTACCATATATCTATTTTTTCATCTGTTGCTTGAGCTTTGGGTGTAAAGTTTGTGAAACCATTTCCTACTACAAGATCTTGTAGATGCTTCCCTACATTATCATCTAGGAGCTTTATGGTCTGGGTTTTTATATTTATTTATTTGATCCATATTGAGTTAATTTTTGTATAGGGTGTGAGATGATGAACTTCTGTCATTATTTTGGATATGGCTATCCAGTTCTCCAACCACCATTTGGTGTAGATGCCATTCTGTCCCATTTGAGTGGGCTTGGTTGCCTTGCCAAATATCAATTGACTGTCTATGTGAGAATTTCTATCAAAACTCTCAGTTTGGTTCCATTTGTCAGCATGTCTACCCTTGTGCCAATTCTAATTTTGGCCACTATACCTTTGTAGTATGCTTTAATGTCAGGTAACATGATTCCTCCAATTTTCTTTTTATTTTTCAATATGTTTTTGGTTATTTGGGGCTCTTGCCCTTCCAAATAAATTTCATAATTAACTTTTCCAATTCAGTAAAAATGTTGTAGTTTTATTGGGATTGCATTGAATCTGTAAATCAATGTGAGTAGGGCAGACATCTTAATGAGATTTGGTCTTGCAATCCATGAACAGGGAATATTGTTCCATTAATTTAGGTCCTCTTTGATTTCCTTTAAAAATTGTTGTGCAGTTTTCTGTGAATAAGTCCTTCACATCTTTAGTTAAGTTTTTTCCTAAGTATTTGTTTCTTTAGTTGCTATTGTAAATGGAATTTTTTCTTGATTTCCTCCTCAGATTGCTCATTATTGGTATATGGGAATGCTACTGAGTTTTGTGTGTTGACCTTATATCCTGCCAGTTTACTGAACTCATTTATCAGCTCTAGAAGATTTGCTGTAGATTTTTCAGGGCTTTTTATGTATAGGATCATGTCATCTTCAAATAGTGAAATTTTTACTTCTTCCTTCCCAGTTTGGGTGACTTTTATATTTTTTTCTTGCCTAAGTGCTCAAGCAAGTACTTCTATCACAATGTTAAATAAGAGCATTGTCTGTGAGCATCCTTTTCTTGCTCTAGATTTTAAGAGAAAGGCATTAGCATTTCACCATTGACTATGATGTTAGCTGTGGATTTTTCATATATACCCTTTATCAAGTTGAGTAAGTTTCCTTCAATTCCTATCTTTTGAAGTGTTTTTGTCAAGAAAGGATACTTTTTTTGTCAAATGATTTTTTTGCATAAATAGAGATTATTATGTGATTTTTTTTGCTTTCCATCTGTTAATGTCATGTATTACATTGATTGATTTTCTTACGTTAAAGCATCCTTGCATGACACGGATGAAACCCAATTGGTCATGGTGTATAATTCATTTGATATTTTGGCAATTAACAAGTATTTTGTTGAGGATTTTAACATCCAGGTTCATTAGAGAGATTGGTCTACAGTTTTCTTTTCTTGTGGAGTCTTTATGTGGCTTTGGTATTAGGGTGATGTTGGGATCATAGAATGAGTTAAGCAATGTTCCCTCCACTTCTATTTTTTGGATGAGTGAAAGTAAGATTGGTGTTAACTTTTTCCAAAATGATTGGTAGAATTCACCTGTGAAGCCATCTGGTCCTGGACTCTTCTTAGTTGGAAGGTTTTTGATGACTAATTCAATCTTGTTACTTGTGATTGCTCTATTGAGCTCATCAATTCCTTATTTCATCAATGTAAACTGCTAGAAATTTTTCCTTTGAAATGGGTTCAGAAAGATTGAAATTATACAAAGTAATTGCTCTGAACACAATGAAATGAAGCTGGAAATTAGTAAGGGAATGAGAATGAGAATAGGCATAAAATATGTAAATTAATTAACACACTCTTAGATAATTAGTGAGTCAGGAATGAAACTGCAAAAGAAATCAGTAACTGCCTTGGAATGAATGAAAATGAGGACACAACATATCAAAACATATGGTATAGGAAGCAGGTGTGGCTCAATGGATAGAGCTCCCGTTTACCATATGGGAGGCCCCGGGTTCACTTCCCGGATCGATAGAGCCCCCGTTTACCATGCGGGAGGCCCAGGTTCACTTCCCGGGGCCTCCTTGTGAGAGCTGGCCAGCCCACGTGGCATGGTGGGCTGATGCAGCAGGACCTCACAGCAAGGGGGAGATAAGCAGACATGGAAGAAATGCACAGCAAATGGACACAGTAAAACACAGGCAGCAAGGGGGGGATAAATAAATAAATAAATAAATAAATAAATCTTTAAAAACAAAACAAAACCATATTGTATGCAGGAAAAGGAGTGCTGAGATGGAAATTTACAGCCATAAATGTCTATCTTAGAAAAGAAGAAAGAGCTAAAATCAAAGACTAACTGCACACCTACAGGAACTAGAAAACAAACAAAAAACTTATCCCAAAGCAAGCAAGAAAAAGTAAATATCAAAGATTGGAGCAGTGCTAAATGAATTTGAGAATAAAAAACACTTGGAAAAATTAACAAAGACAAATTTATTTTTTGAGATTAATAAAATTGACAAACCCTTAGCTAGACTAACAAAAAGAAGAGTGAAGATGCACATACATAAAGTAAAAACTGAAAGAAGGGATATCACCACTGATCCCACAGAAATAAAGAGCATCATAAGTGGATACTTTGAAAAATTGTATGCCAATAAGTGAATAACTTAGATTCAACATATTTTGAAGCTTACCAGGAGATTCCAAAGTGAATTAAACTGAGAATCAGTCCACCTGCACTACTTATTCAACTTCAATTGGCATAAATATTAACTGGGGTATTATTGTTAATAATATGCATATTTTGATGCAGCAGGCCTGGGCTTTAACTGAGAGTCCATATATCTAACAAGAGATGGGTCCATGGACACAACTGTATTACCAAGCTCCTCTTTTCTCTCAGGAAAATGAAATCTGACAAATAATTTTAAAAAAAGATCCCCTATGTTTAGAATCCAAAACACCTGTATAACATTTCATTTGAAAAATTTTATTAACATTGAACAAAATTTAAAAACTTATTTACAATGACTTATAATATTCAAAGTCCAAGAGAACAGTCTCCATAATAATTACCTTTAGTGAGTTCCATGGAGCAAAATCTCTTTTCTCAGGATAAGAAAGCTTAAACAAGATGTAGATCCCCTGGGTGGTCCTTTACACAAAATCTTGCTAGGTTCAGTCAACTGCTCACCAAATGCAGATGAATTTCTTATCTTCCAATTCACATTACACTTTTCTATGTAATAAATTATAAAACTGAGTTGGATGAGTACCATTTTATATTGAACATCAATTTACATAATTATAATAGCCAGTGTCTGTATGTCCATCCCCAGTTTTATCAGGGGTTCCACCATGTGCACACCCACAGCACCTGGGGATATGCTGATTCTCCAGACACAGATGCTTCCTGCATCCTTCCTTTCCTCTGGTCTTCAGTCACCTCCAAGTCATGTGCACATTCCTTGCATGGAATGTTTCTTTTTTTAAGGAGGAACCAGAGATTGAACCTGGGACCTCATGCATGGGAGGTAGGCACTCAACCACCAAGCTACATTGCTCCCCTATTCAATTTTAAGAAATGGTGTTCTATAAGACATTTCATAAGGACTTAATTGAAATCTTCTTTGGGCATGACCTTAACCCTCAGTTGGGTAATTGGCAGGGCTTTATCCCACTCGAGGCAATTTTCTAAGTAAACCTTGGCAATGGCTTCTTCTAAGGTGGGATTCATTTACTCAGTCTTCCTAGTGGATTGAAGATCTTCAGGGAGAATGCAAGCACCAATCTATAACAGCCCAGGCACATCTTTAGTCATTTTAGAAACAAAGGCCACTCTATTGTCACTTTGTATAGAAATAGGAAGTCCAAAACTTAGAATGATTTATTTAAGTAAGACTTTGACTTCTTCTCAAGCTTTTTCCATTTGGCATGGGCAGGCTTTTACCCAATTAGTGAAAGTGTCTACAAACAGTAGCAAACATGTGAAGTTCTCAGCAGCTCTTGGCAATACAGTAAAGTCAGTTTGTAAGTCCTCTCCTCATCCTAGTCTTCTGTATTACACTCCTTTGTTGAAGGCTCCAGACTGAGTTTTAGGGTTAATTTGAGCACAAGTGATACACTGATCATTTACTGCATAGATTGGTCCTCTGAGGAATTGACTTATCCACTGGAACAGTTTCATGTCAATAATAAGTCTATGGAAATAAGAGGTAATGGGTTTCCCTAGGCTTTCAAGTATGAATGATTTGTGGTAGTCTTCCCAAGGTTCTGCCAGGGACTCTTTTCAACCAGCCATTGTATGTGGCTTGAGTATATCCCCATTTATTTATTTATTTATTTACTCCCCACCTTGCCACTTGTGCTTGCTGCCTGCTCCCCGTTTCTGTTCACTGCATATTTCCACTGTGTCTGCTTGTCTCCCTTTGTTGCATCATCTTTCTGTGCCAGCTCTCTGTGGGCATGGGTGTGGGCCTTCAGCTCTCCATGGGCATGTCAGCTCTCAATCTGTGCTGGCCAGCTTGCCCTCACCAGGAGGCCCTGGGAACTGAATCCAGGGCCTCCCATATGGTAGACAGGAACTCAATTGCTTGAGCCACATCTACTTCCCTATCCCCACTCTTTTGCTCTGGCTAAAATTTTTTTCCAGTATTGGGGTTTTCCAAATGGCTTTACACGAGGGTCTCATCAACTCTGGGATATTAATTGGTGGTCAAGTCTTTCAGTGTGGAGGGGTGTAATAAGAGTTGGTTCTATTCTCCTTGCAGCTAATTTAGTGGCTTTATCAGCTAAACAGTTGTGTTTATTTCCCTGCTATTGGAAGTTTGGTGTCCCCTGAAATGAATGACTGCCAATTCCTATTCCTTAGGGGAGCATCAAAACTTCAAGATATTTAACATGAGTTTGTGTATTTTGGGCCATCTTTTCTGACACTTATATCCTTTTTCACCTAGTCTCTGTAACATTATTACTATGTTCTCATCTGAGGCTTCTTGTGTTTTGCTATGTCATTTACATATTGAAGGAAGAGTCCTTCCTGGAGTTGCACCACCTGCAGATTCCTGGATTGGGCCTGCCCCAAAAAGGTCAGAAAATTCTTAAACCCTTGTGGCAGCACACTCCAACAATACTTTTGCTTCATTCCATTTTTGGGATCTTCCCATTCCAAAGCAAAGTGTCTCTGTGATTCCTTCTCTAGCAGGATGCAAAAGAAAGCATCTTTTAAGTCCAGGCCTGTGAATCAGGTGTATGTGTTAGTAATATTAACAGTGTGTAGGGATTGGGCACCATTGGTAGACATCCTCCACTATCTGATGAATAGCTCTCAAATCTTGTACAGATCTACAACCCTGACTACCTGGTTTAAGCACTGGTAAGATAGGGGTATTAAATTCTGGTTGACAGGGTCTAATTAGTCCACACTTGAGAAATTTCTTGATTAGGGTGAGAAGCTGGCTTTAACCTCCTGTCTGAGTGGATTCTGTTTTAGATGTGGTGGGGTGGTGTTTGGCCACAGTCTTACCTTGACTTTCTGTGCCCCTTCTGAGGGTCTTCCATTAGGCCATACCTCAGCTTGAACCTGTTGCTTTTTCTCTTTGGGTACTTCAAACTTCTCAGTGTCCTCAGCTAAATCCAGCAGGGCTGCTGGGAAGGCACAGGGGTGTATGGCTGGGACCTGTAAGTTCACTTCACTTGGTGAAAATCAAAGTGAAGCTTGTAATTTGGAGAGTGTTGACTGAGAAGGAGAATTGGACATTCAGGAATGCAGTGAAATCTAATGAGTCAGATGAGTCTCTCCAATCTGACATTGCAATGTTTCTGAGAATTGTTTTTACTTTTTAGTCCCCCAAATGTCAATGATAGGGATTGATTTATGAGTTTCTTTAATTAGCCTCTGGTTTAAAACTGAATAAGTCAACTAATTTCTTACCCACTTGAAATGAGACCCGAGGTTCGTTGTGTGATCAGAATGGTTTCCTGACCAGTGGAAGGTGCTCCAAGGCCCCATCACTCCAGGTTGCTGTCTTCATCCCCTGCTAACTATGGGAGTTGGGTTGCTAGGTGGGATATCCTGGTCCTTCCTTCCCAGGGAGGCTCAAGCATTACTGCTTCTAGTGTCCCTCCTCTTTATAGTAAGTGCAATCCTGGGAACATAATTATGTTCCTGGGGTGCCCTGGGGTTCTAACACTTCAGTGACCTTCCCATGGAAGCTTTCCCTCATCTCAGGTCTGCGGGTCTCTGATGTTCTTGCTGATAGCTGCTCCTATGAGGCTGGCTTTGTAGGTAGTATGTTTCTTTCACTGCTTCTTATGGGTGAACTCTGAGTTGTGAAAAACCTTAAACACAATCTCTACTAATTGTGGCATAGGCATGCCCAGTTCCCCTTCAAATTTCTGGAGTTTTCTCCTTATATCATGAGCACATTAAGTATACTTAACAGTGCACAGGTTAGTGGGTTCCTCTGGGTCTAAATCAGTGTACTGTCTATAGGTCTTGAACAGTTGCTCTAAATAGACTGGTTTTCTTCAGGGTCTTGAAATATTTGCTTTTATGAAGGTTCCTTTGAACACTTCTTTTCTAAGACCTGCAATAATATAGCTTAATGATTCAATTTGGTCCTGACTGCTTATTTAGATTCCAATTTGGCTCAACTTGGGGAAATGCTTGGTCTTCTGTAACATGTACCAAGTTGTTTGGATTATTGTTGCTCAGAGATTTCAGCATGGTTATGGGTTTTTATATATATATGAAGTGTATCACTCATACAATAAACAATAAGTGTATAGAAAAGTACATGCATGATATCATACAGAGCTCTAATACCTTACCCCACCACCAATATATTGCATTGTTGTGAAATATTTGTAACAAATTATGAAAGAGTATCATCAAGTATTACTACTAACTATAGTCCATATCTTACATTTGGTGTGTTTTTTACCCAGCCCACACAATTATATTTTTTGTTAATAAACCATACAATTTATCTAAAGTGTACAATCAATGGCATATGTTATAATCACAGAATTGTGCATTCATCACTTCCATCAATATTAGAGCATTTTTTAAAAAGATATTTAGATTACATAAATGTTACATAAAAAGTACAGAGGATTCCAATACGCCCCACTCCCTGTTACTCCTACACTCTCCTACATTAGCAACATCCTTCATTAGTGTGGTACATTTGTTAAAATTGATGAACACATTTTGGAGCATTGCCACTAAGTGTGTATTATAGTTTACCTCATATTTTAATATCTCTTCCACACATTTTTTGTGAGTTTTGTCAAGATATATATTGGCCTATATCTGTATCATTCAGGACAATTCCAATGTCCCCAAAATGCCACATTACACTTACTTTTTTTTTAAAAAAGATACTTAGGTTAAAAAAATATTACATAAAAAATATAGAGGATTTCCATATACCCTGCTCCCCACACCTTTCACGTTTCCCACATTGACATCCTTCAGTAGTGTGGTACATTCATTGCAATTGATGAACACATTTCAGAGCATTGCCACTAAGCATAGATTAAAGTTTATATTGTAGTTTACAGTCTCTCCCACACAATTCTGTACATTATGGCAAGATTTATAATGGCCTCTATCTATCATTGCAATGTCATTCAGAACAATTCCCAAGTCTCAGAAGTGCCCCCACATTACACCAGTTCTTCCTTCTCCCTAGAGCATTTTAATTACACCAAAAAAGAAAAACACCAATAAATTCAAACCACTATCATACCCATATATAAGTGCTACTAATTACAAATCCTATGATGTGCTTTCACCATTTATATTCATTTCCAAACATTCACAAACAACTTTTTTTACCAGTTCTGCACAGACTAAACCTCAGCTTTCCATCTCTAACAGCATTCTATTCTCTGGTGACTTACATTCTAGTTATTAACTCCATGAGTGTGCTCATACTTATTACATAATAGCAACATCATACAATGTTTGTCCTTTTGTGCCTGGCTTGCTTCACTCAACATAATGTCCTCTGGGTTCATCCACATTGTCATATGCTTCATGACTTCATTTCTTCTTACAGCTGCATAATATTCCATCATGTGTATATATCAACGTTTGTGCATCCATTTGTCAGTTTATGGATATCTGGGTTGTTTCCATCTTTGGACAATTGTGAATAACATCATTATGAACATTGGTGTGCAGATGTCTCTTTGTGTCACTGTTCTCAGTTCTTCTTGGTGTATACCTAGCAATGGTATTGCTGCATCACATGGCAGATCTATATCCAACTTCCTTAGGAACCACCAGACTTCCACAGTGGCTGTAGCATTCTATATTCCCAAAAATAGTGCATAAGCATTCCTATCTCTCCACATCTTCTCCAACATTTGTGATTTTCTGTTTTGTTAACAGTGGCCATTCTAGAAGGTGTGAAATGATATCTCATTGTACTTTTGATTTGCATTTCCCTAATCACCAATTATGTAGAACATTTTTATGTGTTTTTTCAGCATTTGTATTTCTTCCTTAGAGAAATGTCTCTTCAGGTCTTTTGTCCATTTTTAAAATAAGGTCATATTCTTTTTATTATTGAATTGTAGGATCTCTTTATGTATCAGGGATACTAGACTCTTGATGGATGTGTAATTTCCAAGTATTTTCTCCCATTGAGTAGGATGCCTTTACAAAGTCCTTTGAGATGCAAATATATTTAATTTTGATAAGGTCCCACTGTTGGGTTCTTGTTATTGATGACTAGCCTTATGAGTCTTTGCTCTTGTAACTGAAACATGGCCTACTGTTATGGGATGCCTAAGGGTTGCCATCTGAGAGCCTCTTTGTTGCTCAAATGTGGCCTCTCTCTAAGATAAACTCAGCATATGAATGCATTACCTTCCCCCCAATGTGGGACATGACTCCCAGGGATGAGCCTCCCTGGCAATGAGGGATTGATACCAAGTGCCAACTGGAAA
This sequence comes from Cabassous unicinctus, assembly GCA_029593785.1. Lineage (NCBI taxonomy): Eukaryota > Metazoa > Chordata > Mammalia > Cingulata > Chlamyphoridae > Cabassous > Cabassous unicinctus. Next base: position 9,882 of record JAQZBX010066610.1, read on the forward strand.
CATGACTGGAAAAAAGACCTTGAATAAAAGGGGAAAAGGTAAAAGTAAATGAGTTCATGTGGCTAAGAGACTTCAAAGAGAGTTTGGAGTTCATCCCAGAGGTAACGCTTATGCACACCTCAGTAGGATTTCATAGAATACTAAAGTGGATATCACTCCACACAGAAGGGCTCCTGAGGGCTCTGGAGACACCCAGGTCCTATATAAGGGGGAATTGCCCCAGAGATTGACACCTTATAAGTGGGCTCTACTTTGGAATCTGTGCTCCTGAGAGTGACAGAGTTGGACTCAAAAAAGTCCTCCCTGCACATGGTCCATCAGTCCTTTCTATTCAAACCTATATGTGAGGCTGGAGTTTGTAGGTGTACTTCCAGAGACTGGAGCCTCTGGCCTGCCCATGTGCCAACAGTGCCTGGAATCTCGGTGGAGCTGCAACTCCTACTCTACAACTCAATGGACTCACCCAAGTCACCTGGTGAGGAGACAATGATGGACAACGGCCATCCCAGGGAATGGAGAGAGCCTGCAGTTGAAGGCAGGATAATCCCATCCATAATATCCATGGGATATAAGCCCACTCTCACTTGGAGGTGGAGTGGACATCACCATTCCAGACTCCTCAGGATTGGGGGAAGAGCTATGGACTAGAGTAGACTTAATGGTATTCTGTTGTAAACATATTGTGATTCAAGCAATGGAAGAAATTATAACAGTGAGCTGGAGCCAGTGGCCACTAGACACTTTTGGGGCAGGGAGGGGAAGGGAATTGTAATACAGGGGCTTTTTCAGGACTTGGGGATTGTCCTGAGTGACACTGTGGCAATGGATATAGGCCATTTTACATCAGTATATACCATGCAGAACTGTGTGGGAGAGAGTGTGGTCTACAATGTGAACTGTGGTCTATGCTTAGTGGCAAAGCCCCAAGATGTGTATATCCTTTGCAGGTGATGTGCCACACTAATGAAAGATGTTTATGTGAGATGTTATGGGAGGTATGGGAGGTGGAGATCATGGGAATCCCTGTAATTTTTGTGTAGCATTTATGTAATCTAAGCATCTTTTAAAATATATGTGAAAAAAAATAACATTTATGTAAGCAAATGCACATATACTCATACATATCTATATATCATTTTACAAATATTGGTTTTTATCCACAATAAAAAAATATTTGATAAGGTCCCACTTATCAATTTTTGATTTTGTTGCTTGGGCTTTGGATGTAAGGTATAAGAGACCCTCACCTACTACAAGGTCTTGTAGATATTTCCTTACATTATCTTCTAGTTGTTTTATGCTATTGTCTTTTATTTAGGTGTTGGATCCATTTTGAGTTGATTCTTGTATAGGGAGGGAGATAGAGAGCCTCTTTCATTCTTTTGGTTATGGATATCCAGTTCTCCCAAAACCATTTGTTGAAGAGACTGTTCTGTCCCAGACAAGTGGACTTGGTAGGCTTATAAAAAATTGGTTGACCATAGACATGAGGGTTTATTTATGAACTCTTATTTCAAATTTACTGATCAATGTGTCTATCCTTATGCCAATACCATGCTGTTTTGTCCACTGTAGCTTTATAATACACTTAAAGTTCAGGAAGTGAAAGTCCTCCTACATCATTCTTTTTTAAGAAGTTTTTGGCTATTTGTGAGATCTTTCCTTACCAAATACATTTGGTAATTTCCTTTTCTATTTCTGTAATATAGGCTGTTGAAATTTTGATTGGTATTGCATTTAATCTAGAAATCAGTTTTGATAGGATTAACATCTTCATGATGTTTATTCTTCTAATCCATAAACACGGAATGTCCCTGCATTTGTTTAGATCTTCTCTGATTTCTTTTAGCAGTGTTTCATAGTTTTCTGAATACAGATCATATATATTCCTGATTAAATTATTTCCTAGATATTTGAGTTTTTTGTTGCTTTTGTACATGGAATTTTAAAAAAAAAGTTTCTTCCTCATCTTGCTCATTGCTAGTGCATAGAAAGGCTAATGATTTTTGTGTGTTGACCTTGTATCCTGCCATTTTGCTGAATTCATTTATTAGCTCTAATAGCTTTGTTGTAGATATTTTGGAATTTTCAAAATATAAGATCATGTCATTTGCAAATAGAGTTTTACTTCCATTTTTCCATTTTGGATTTCTCATACAATCAAAGTAGGTTTTTTGTACTTTTCTAGAAATTTGTCTATTTTGTCTAGATTGTCTAATTTGTTGGCATGCAGTTTCTTATAATATCCTCTTATGATCCTTTTTATTTTTGTGGGGTTGATCATAATTTCCCTCCTCTCATTTCTAATTTTGTTTATTTGTATATTTTCTCCTCCCCTTTTTTTTAGTCTAGCTAAGGGTTTGTCAATTTTATTGATCTTCTCAAAGAACCAGTTTTTGGTTTTGTTGATTTTCTCTATTGCTTTTTTGTTCTCAATTTCATTTACGTCTGCTCTAATCATTGCTATTTTTTTTCTTTCTGCTTATGTTGGGATTCATTTACTCTTCTTTTTCTAGTTTCTCCAGTTGTTCAGTTAGGTCTTTGATTTTCATTTTCTTCCTTTTTAATATAAGCATTTAAGACTATAAATTTCTATGTCTTGTCATAACTTACAAAAATATGTGGAAGAGAGTTTAAAATATGGTCTTAACTATAATCCACACTTAGTGGCAATGCTCCAATATGTGTTCATCGATTGTAACAAATGTACCACACTAATGAAGGATGTTGTTAATGTGGGAAAGTGTGGGAGAGGTAGGGAGTGGGGCATATGGGAATCCCCTACACTTTTTATGTAACATGTATGTAATCTATGTATCTTTTAAAAAATTAAAAGTTAAAAAATTAAAAAAGATTTTAAATTTCCTTCTCAGCACTTCTTTTGCGGTACCCCATAAATTTTGTTCATGTTTTCATTCATCTCAAGATATCTACTAATTTCTCTTGTAATTTATACTTTGACCCACTGATTAGGAGTATGTTCTTTAGCCTCCATATATTTGTGACTTTCCCCTTTTCCTGCCTATTATTGATTTCCAGTTCCATTCCATTATAATCAGGGAATGTGCTGTGTATAATTTCAATTTTCTTAAATTTATTGAGAGCTGTTTTGTGGCCCAACATGTGTTCAATCTGGAGAAAGATCCATGAGCACTTGAGAAGAATGTATAACCTGCTGATTTGGGGTGCAATGTTCTGTATATGTCTGTCAGGTCCAGCTCATTTATCATATTGTCCAAGTTCTCTGTTAACTTGTTGATCTTATGTTTACTTGTACTATTTATTGATTTGAGTGGCATATTGAAACCTCCAACTATTATTGTAAAGACATCTAATTCTCTACAGTTTGCCTCATGTACTTTGGGACACCCTGGTCAATGCATAGATATTTATGATTATTACTCCTTCCTGGTGGATTGTGCTTTTTATTAATATATAATGAGCTTCTGCATCTTTTACCTGTTTTTTGCATTTAAAGTCTGTTTTGTCTGACACCATTATAGGTATTCTTGCTCACTTTTGGCTGCTGTTTGCATGAAATATATTTTTCCAACATTTTACTTTCAGACTATTTCCATCCTTGGGTCTATGAGTCTCTTGCAGACAGCATATGGATGTCTCATGTTTTCTTATTCATTGTGTCAGCCTGTCTTTTGATTGGGGTATTTAATTCATATGTCATATCTTATTTTTGTCTGTCTTATTACCATTTTGGTTAGTATTTCTGATTATCTTCATGTCTACACTTTCCTCCAAGCCTCTCTCTCTCTGGTTTTTCTGTTTTTTAATTTTTTTAATTTCTAAATTTTTAAAAATTTTCCTTGCTGCAAAACTCCCTTTAGTGTTTCCTGAAGAGCTGGATTCTTATTTACATATTGTCTTATTTTCTGTTTATCTGTGACTCTATTACACTCACCATCATATTTGAAGGACAGTCTTGCTAGGCAAAGAATTCTGGGCTGGCAATATTTCTCTTACAGTACTGAAAGTATATCATACAACTGCCTTCTTGCCTCCATGGTTTCTGAAGAGGAATCTGCACTCTTACTGGACAGCCTTTATATGTGATGTTTCACTTTTCCCTTGCTGTTTTCAGAATTTTCTCCTTATCTTTGGCATTTGGCATTCTGAATATTATATGTCTTGAGGTAGGTCTATTTGGATTTATTCTAATTGGAGTATGCTGCTTCCTGGACACAAATATTCATGTCTTTCATGAGAGTTGGGAAAATTTTGGCCATTATTTCTGGAAATACTCTTTCTGCCTGTTTTGCCTTCTCTTCTCCTTCTGGAACTCCCATAAGAGTATGTTGGTTCACTTTGTGCTATCATTCAACTCCCTGAGCACTTGCTTAATTGTTCCCACTCTCTTCTCTCTCTCTCCTTCTCTCTTGAAAATTTTAGCTCTTCTGACTTGATTCTTTCTTCTATGATTTCCAATCTGCTGTTGTTTGCCTCTATTGTATTTTTAATCTCACTTGTGTCTTTCATTCCTGTAAGCTCTGCTATTTTTCTACCCAAGATTTAAAATTTTTCTTTATACTCACCCAGCATCATTTTTTTTTTCACTTTTGAGGTATTTTATTTTGATAAGAGATATTTTTGTATTGAATAATGTTTTGCTTTTTTTGTTGTTGCTGATAGTTCAATACTTGGAACAAAAAGTAAGAATTCAGCCTTGTGTGAAGTACTTGTATCAGAAATACTTCAGAAACAGTAAAGATACCTGAATAAGAAATTTTAAGCCACTCAATTGGCAGGTTGGTGAAAACATATCGGCAAAAAATAAAAATAAAAAATCTTCATCATAGAAGAGGAAAGAAGAAAATAATTTGTAAATGCTTCTTCTAAAATAGGTGATTTCCTATACTTTAACTCATTTTAGCAATCCAAACTTATTCTTTAATAGAGGTGATAAAGTTGATAAACATAAATTATGCAGTGGAATAGCCTAAGGGATTTAAAGTATTAAAACCTTTATATACAAAAAGAGCAAGTAAAAGGGATATTTGCAAAAATTCTTCTTAAAACTCAAATATTTTAGAAATACCATAGCTAATTAAACAAAACAATTTTAATAGATTAAGAAGTCAATGACAGAATTACATCAGATTCAGGATTGAAAGGATGTAGTGATAAGGGAAGTGCTGGGACCCTAACCCCCCTCAGCAGAAACCCACACCTTTAGGAAAATAAACTCCCCTCAGTTCCATTTCTCCCATCCTCCCTTTTCTCCATGGAATCCACATCTTATAAAGGTAAGCACTCCCTGCCTGTCCCTTTTAACTGGAATTTACAACTCTAAACAGATAATGACTCTTTTCCTCCCTAATAGCCCTGTGCTTTAGGAAGATAAGCTTACCTTGCTTTTGCAACCCTGCCTGTTTGCTTGCTTAGGAATTTGCCTGCTTAGAGTTCCACTTAGAGTTCCTATATAAACTTATGAAAATCAATACATGGGGCTCAGATTTTTTTGGAGTCTTGACTCTCCTCTGGGACCACACATAATAAAACTTTGTTCATCAGCTCCCCCCACGCCCAGAGTGCCACTTGCGTTTTTCATTACATCTGCCACAACATTTGGTTCCCTGACCAGGAAAATCCAATTGAGCAGGCCCATTGTGCCTCTGGCTTGGGGCTGATAAGCATGACCATCGGCGATCTCTGAACAAACTAAGTGGGTGTCACCCATCCTCTTGATGGGACTTCCTTCTGAGGTGGTCCCCACAGGCCATGTCCTCACCCCCAGCTTGATTGAGTGGGGAGGTGGACTGAACAGTGCCAGAAGACACTGGAAAGGTAAGGCCCCCAGTGCCAAGTCCTCAGTCAGGCCCGTCTCCAGATGGAAGAAGACTGCTCACCTCCTGAAATCTCAAGTACTGAGATCTCAGAATAGGTCAATCCCTGTGGGAGGGACTGCATAACCTCTGAATGACTGTGTGAGTGTGGGAGGATGGTGGAGGCTTACATCTGCCACACCAGTCTGTGACTCCACTGGCTATGCTATGGAGTCTGTGTGGTCCCTAATCTGCTTTCTGCAGCTATGTCATATGGCATAACAGCTCACACAAACTTTGCCCAGGTGCCTTAGCCAAGATAAGCCAAAGTTCTTATGAGAAATGTACCAGGTGGCCATCTGAGTGGCCTTGAAAGAGGCAACTTTTTATCTTGTCTGTCTTGTGCCACTGATGCAGGTTATGGG
>JAQZBX010066611.1:0-16083 GCA_029593785.1 Cabassous unicinctus
TATACGTGTATTCAAATACATTCATATATTTGTTATGGTTCTGACAAAATAAGCTTATTTTATAGAATATATGCCACTCTGTATCCTGTTCTCCTTCATATATAATACTTGACAGAGTTTTCTCTCTCAACTGCTATTGCTCTCTTTCACTCTAAAAACCTTTTTCAAAACTACATGCTCAGTCTTTAGCACAAAGTCTAACAAATCATTAGGACTCAATTATATCTGACAAAATAAATAAATGATAGAGAGTTCCTTATTCTGTATTATATCTTTTATCCTTCCATCCTGCCCCTCATATTTTCACTTCTAAGTACCTATGCCAAGCAACCATCTAATTCTTGAAAGGCACCAATTCCCTCAAAATTACTTTATTCCATTCTTAAAAACACAAATAATATCATATAATTTTGTTGCTTTAAATATTTCAATGGGTTTCTACTAGCATTTTTCTGTGAATCCCTAAAGTTCAAAATTTAAAATTTTAGGATAAATTACTTATATTTATTAAGAGTCAAATTGATATCCATAGCCTGACAGAATGTTGATAAATCACAAGACATCTCAGAAATAAAGAGCTTTAATGATTCATTTGCTGCATATTCTCTAGAGAACAGCGTAGAACCATCAAAATCTCAACAACAAAAAAAGAGAGGCAATTGGAATAAGGTATGTGTGGGTTGCTTTTCAGATATTTAGAAGGATCACTGAATTAAAGGACATAATCTTTTTTCCTTAGTTGCATCTCTGAATGTACCAAATTAAACAAATTAGAGGGAAAGTATTTTGTATAAAGGGCCAGATCTAGATTAGACTGTTTTTGAGGTCTTGGGCTGGGGATTGAACCTGGGATCTCATATGTGGGAATACTGGTCTAATCCACTGAGCCACATCTGCTTCCCTGAGTTAGATTTTTCATGTTTGCTTGTTTGTTTTTTGTTGTTGTTCTTTTTTAGGAGGAACCAGGGATGAACCCAGGACCTCCCATATGGGAAGCAGTCACTCAACCCCTTGAGCCACATCTGTTCCCTACACTTTTCTTGATTGGCATCCAAATTAATCAGGATGCATTGTTTGAATTGCATGATTCATGAAATCATCAAGTCTATAAAAAGTGCTCACCATCAAAACTTTGTTTCTTTTTTTCTCATGGCAGCTTCTTCAAAATATTGGCTTCTCTCATTTTTCCAATCTAACTTGGTTCTAGGGAGTAATGGAGAAAATGTTCAACATGACTTCCTTTATTTTTCAATGAATTTTTCATCAGAAGGTAACCTTTTAATATGACTACAGATATTTCATGTAGGTGGTCATCTGAGGGTAGGTGAGGTAATTGTGAACATATTTCTCCTCATTTAAAATGCATATACAATGGTCAATGGAAACTTGTCTCATTTTAACATTCATGGAATGATTTTTCTGTCTCCACATCAATGGAAGAGACAGACCAAACATAGAACAAATGTAAATACTAACATTGGTGGTGTTCAGTGATAGGATCCTTTGGGAATTCATATTTAAACTAAGAAAGAAGGAAAATGAGTATGGAGTGACGATGTATGTTTGTGGATTAAGGTGGAAATGAGTGGTGAAAATGTGCTTAGCACAAATATAAAAACACTGTTTCATTGTCTTTTGTAGTTTTGTGAAGGAATGTAAAGGATCAATCTCTCAATATCTAGTGGGAACCTTAACTAATATTGAAGAATAAAGGAGATGTAATGTTTATATTTTGGGAGAGAGTAATGTTCTGAAATATAATCCATTTTAGGTGTATGTAATTAAGAATGTAATGATTATAGCTCAGAGAAGCATTCCAGAGAAACAATTTGTTACTTTCAATTTAGAGATAGGGATGGAAGAAATTAAAATCAATTACATATGTGAGCATGTCAGGATAGTGGATAAAAGGAGATAAGAGGAGACAGGATTTAATTTTAAATGTTCCAATAATATATTGAGCTCTTCTTTGCAGTGGATAAGTGGAAGGAGTAACTACAATATTTTCAAAACAGGAGACTAGGATGCCAGAGAAAGGAAATAAAAACAAAGGCCTCCAAAGTAGGTCATTAATCAATTATATAAGCTTACATGTTAAGAAGGATTGTGAAGAGAGGGAGAGAATTCTGGTAAGAGAGATTGAATTCATGTTCAGTTTATAGTTACCAACAAAACAGGAGAGTAAGAGTTCAATTGGATACATTGAACTTAGTCAGTGGTACTATGAATTTTCAACTTAATACAGAAATAGCAGCCAATGTGTGTGACTGCAAGGAATATTTTAAAATATTATGGTATTAAAGGGTAAGTGACCAAATTTTAAGAAACTTCTGCTTAGTAGGAGGTGATTCAATCTATTGAAAGTGAGGGGCAATGTGAGAATGTGTGAAATTCAAAAGATATGGAGAAGATTTGAAGTGATTATGGAGAATAGCATAATTATTTAATATCAATACAGTATTAATACAGTAGAGTTACCACATACTTGAAAGCCACTAGTGTGACTCTGTACCAGGAACAATACCCTAGTCATGTGCTCTGTCAGATGTCATCACAGAAAATTTTAAGTATGTGGAGTGTTTATTGGTAGGCATAGAATTAGTAGGATGGACATAAGAAAAAGCAAAATGTTGGTCTTGCTAAGAATCTTTTGAAATGAGTAAATGTGGATTAAACTATACTGAAGTAATGAGGATAGAGTCAGCGTAGTGACTGATATTTTGCAAGGGGGATCAATGCACTGGAAGTTTCCATGTGGTAGGTAAATCAGGGCATGAGAAGCAGTCATGTAAACAAGCAATAATGATGGCTGTAACCCCAGGCTGTGGCCTCTGCTTATTGATGTGACAAGGTACACTCCAAGGTAAACCTAGGTATGGTATGTAGTGCTCCAGAAATTTAAGCATGGCATATAGGCAAAGCAAACTTCAATTTCTAGGTTTATCATTTTATAGCAATGTAATTTTATCATGCTACTAAAATTTTCTGATCTTCTGATCATGTCCTTTTTCATAAGTAAAGCATAAATATTTTTCATAAATAAAACATAATCAATAAAATTATTTTGAGAAAAATGTAAGTGAATCTAAATCACATTTACTACATCATTTTCCCTTTTTTATGTATTTCAGATGCAAAGGGATGTTTTTTTCTGTTTATAACACATTATCTTTTTGCCAATGACATAAAATTAATTATTAACAAAGTGTTAAGGGGGAACTTATAGTTCATAAATGATTAATGCAAGGATGTTGCAATCAAAGATGATTAATATTGGACAGGATTTCAGCAACTATTTTCCTAAAATATCAAATAGAGGAAATAGGCACCTTCCTCTACCCACCCAGTCTCTCTTTTTTGAGCCTCTTTATCTTATGAGTTTTGTGACATAAGGCAGAACATTACAGCCCACATAATCTGTTATTTTCTGATGAAGGGAGCTTAAGGACTAGATATGGAGGATGGATGATATTGATACCTCAAATGATCTAAGTCCTTAATTGATTAACTCCAACATGAATTGCATTATTAATTTTCATGAAAGGGATAAAAGTTTTTTCAGGATATATCTAAAAGTCAGGGTTCAGGGAGTGATATTTCTAGAAATCCCATGTGGGGCAACCAAAATTATTTCAGACAAGTATATACAAAGCAGCAGGAGTTGGGAAAAGCAGGAAGGGAGTGACTGTCCAGGGGAATGATAAACAGCTAGTTCATAAACCAAAATTCCTTAAATCTGAGAAATTCCATAGTGTTTGTCTATATGTGGTGACCAAAATCCACATGTGGCCTGAGTTAGGGATACCTGTTTTGTAGCCAGGGAAAAGATGAAAATTCAGATCACTATGGGCTGATTAAAATATAAAACAAAGTTTGTCATATTCATATCTTTAATATATCTGTATAAATATTTTATTTATTAGCAACAAGAGCCAAGTCATCTCTTATTAAATTGGGAGATGACAGTCTTCCCAGTGTTTTACTGAAACATTCTGTGTATTTGTTGATTGGGTACAGGCATGGTTAGGGTATTAATAACCAGTGAAAGTTAGGGAATTAATAACCAGTGGCTCTGGAAATTGTGCCTTCTTTCTCCATAGTCAGCATTGCCTGCTTTTACCTCTACCTGTTCCTGAGAGTGAAAAATCATAGGAAAACATGTGAAGGCCAAACACTTGCCAATGCATATCCTCGTGAGTAAGGAATTGCTTTTTCTACTGAAATTGCAGCTCTATTGCTAGAACATGGGCAGGTTTCTCCTATTATACTGTCTATTCTAAGTGCACTCAGTAGACATTCCAGGATCTGAGACTGACTTAACTGTGCCCATTACTCTTGGATAATTATGATGGGTCAGCAACAGATTAAGAAATAATCTCCTTCCAATATTTACAGTAATTTATTCCAGCCTCCATTAAGGCTGTGTTTTCAGAGAAGAGAGGGAGCCCATAGCCTTGGTAGGGAAATAATTTCCTCATTAACCTTCTAGGTGGTAATAAATGGTTTAGGATTGTGGTGACAATGTGTGACAGAGATAAGAGCACAGCTTGACACTCCAAATGGGAGGTAGATATTTGAGCAGGTGAGTTGAATCAATCCAGTGTTAAAGGTGCTGTGGTAAGTGTTGCATAATGTTCAGAGGGGCACAAGAGAGGGTTAAGCAAGGTATGGCATGAGAAATAATTTGTTTATTTTCTCTAATAGCAAATATATTAAAGTGTATATAGATATATTTTATTTTGAAAAGATGTTTGAATTTCTTATCATCACTTTGTCCCTAATCAACCATTTCCCTCTTTGTAAATAATGTTTATGCACATTTGTAGGGGAAGCAATGAATAAGGGAATATTTTTCACTTGATTTTGGCTTTTCAAAGAGGGAATTTTAGTAGTTACAGCAAAATTTTAGATTCGGTGAATATTGTTTAAGAGCTGGAGAGACCAGAACAAATTAAGAGATTAACTCTATCTTTTATCTGAGAATCAAGAAGAAGAGAAGACAGAAAATGATAATTAGAATTTGGAAGTCCAAGGTAAAATTGAGTATGTCCTCCTAGAGCCAGGAAGAGTCAGGCCAGGATTGTAATAGGGTATAGCATTTTCCAAGGGTCCCTGACTTGTGCTATTAGACTGCCTAACCTTATCTCTTATAATCACACCACAACTCATGTGATATTGCTTTATAATGGAACACTATGTTTTCAGTATGTGAATGTCTTTGTATGTATATTTAATATACAGATACCACATCATCATTCATAATGTTCTGACTGGAATATCAAACATAATTTGTACTTTCTCTCCACTTAGCTCCTCCATTCCTAAGGATGTCATCTAACTAATCTTACAGTGATATTAGTGTGAACAGTGGTGTCTGAATTTGAATGTCTTTGTTGTTTTAGGAATCAGTGACCTTCAAAGATGTAGCTATAGACTTTACCCAGGAAGAGTGGGCCATGATGGACACAGTACAGAGAAAGCTATTCAGAGAAGGGACTTTGGAACATATCAATCATCAGATTTCTATTGATGAACCTCCAAAATTTTATTATCTCTCTCTCTCTCTCTCTCTCTCTCTCTCTCTCTCTCTCTCTCTCTCTCCCTACCTACCTACCTACCTATCTACCTATCTATCTACCATCTATCATCTTTACCATCATCATCTATCTAACTCTCTATCAAATGTTTCCAATTTATCCTTTAACTATTCATCAAATATCTGGATGAGCTTTCTCATGTGCCATTCCAAGCTCTGTCCTTATCCTTTCATAAAAGTTAAAATTATCTGGAAGAAATTTGATTTTTCACTTATTTACTGACATCATTTTTCACACCACTGGTATAATATTTCACAGTAAAATTTCATGTCTTCCTTGCTACTCAATCTCCAAAACACAGAACTGTGCTGAGAACTGAATGAACATTATTTAAATCGATATATAAATTGATTAAATATTATCTAATAATTTTTATGCCTTAGGGACTAGGTTGGTATTCTAAAACACAGTCAAAAAATAATCAGGATACACTTTCCGTATATATCTATTTGTTTTTGGTAGGCCTTGTGATTATTGGATTCTTTTAAAAAATACTATTTAACCACTGCGGAAGCATAATTTTCCCTTTATGCAAGAAAAAAGTTGCTGCAGTCTTTCAACCTGGCATGGGCCTCAATTACCACAGAGCCTTAATGTTTTATGACATATGGTCAATCATCCTTTGTTATTGAAGGATTGTCAATATGCTGTGTTCAAGGTGTGCTTCCCTATTTTGACCGTCAATGTTTACTTTATTCTTTACCATAGCCTACCCTGGACTTGAAGATAATGCACTGCTATTAGCAGATAATTCAAAATCCATTGTATCTCTTTCATATAAACAGGGTATCAACTCCATAAATCAGATGTGATTTCTCAGTTGTAACAAGGAGAGGAAATGTGGAAAGAATTGTTAGAACTTCTCCAAGTCCAGAAACCAGGCGAGCGCCAGGAATCTGTGCATTCACAGAAGAAGGGACTTGGTCAATAAATTAGTAGATGCTTGGAAATATCATCAAAAATGCCCTTAAATGAGTGATATTCTCTTAAATGTTGGCATATACTAGTCTCTATTCAAGTATCCATCTGCCATTGTCTTTGGCTTTAGGCAAAGGGATATTCATATACTTATTGCAGTTAAACTTTCACATAATGTTCACTGCCATGGTCCTCCTCTTTGAGGTTTTATCTTCACTTTACCTTCAAATATCTAATCCTCATTTTATTTCCCCCTTATTTTAATCCTGAAAATACTTTAACTCTCAGTATTATAAAAAGAGATTCTAATCACTATGGTATACCTTAATGTGTAATCCTTTCACCATTTCCTATCTATAATTGACAATATTGAAATATATCACAGTAACTTTTAGGTTTCTCATATTTCTGTTATTCTGTTAATGCCACTCAAATAGTTGTTTGTTTTTTCCCCAATCATTTCAGGCAGGAAATCAGACTTTTATTCTTTAATTTTAAAGAAGCTTTAGATTACACAAATGTTACACCAAAAATATAGGTGATTTCCATATAACACAAACATCCCTCTTCCACAATTTCCCTCATTAACAATATCTTTCTTTGGTGTGAAACATTTGCTACAATTGATAAATACATATTGCAGCATTGCTACTAAGCATGGTCTATAGTTTTCATTATGTTTTACACTGTGCACTGCACAATTTTGTAGAATTTGACAAAATGTATAATGGCTTGTATCTGACATTGCACTATAATGCAGAACAATTTCAGTGTCCCCAAATTGCCACCTCACATGTTACAGCTTTTCTTCCCTTCACTCCCCTAAGAACCTCTGGTGATCACCGACTTTACATCAATGTTGCACATTCTTCCATTCCTAAAATAATAATAAAAGCAACTTATTCCATACTTGCAGTCCCACCTCATGTTTGTTCATTCCTCAATCGTGAGGATTTGGGGATGGTGATCCCCTCTCTGGATTGGATTTAGAGGGGTTTTAGATTGCAATGGGGCAGAAGGATGGAACTGTCTTTCTTGCAGTTGTGGACACTCTGTTTTTTGAAATGGGCATTTTCTATCATCATGCTTTTGTTAGTTGTAATAGGTGGGTCAAATGAACTGGAGAGTAGGTGTTTCCTGCAGCTCTGCTGACATACAGGGCTCACCCAGCATATGAACAGCAATAAGATATAATTCTCTGGGATGAATAAAAGGGACAGAAGAGTGACATGTGGGATAATTGTACATGAATCTAACCGGGATACATTGGGAAGATAGGTTATCACATGTTCCAAGGTAAGGCTCAACAAAAGGATGCCATTTCCTGGGATTGTCTGCTCTGCTTATAGTGTCTAGATATCCATAGACCCCTCAGGACACCCCTATTTGAGGTTCTGTTTACTGTGGAATTCAGTGTGATCCTCTTCAGATATGCATAAGTGTAAAGTCTGGAATGATCTCTCATCTCACTTTGAAATCTCTTAGCCATAAAGCTCATTTGCATTTAATATTTCCCCTTTTTGGTCTAGGTCTTTTTCCAAATGCATCACTAATTGGCACTTGGTAGTAATTACTTGGTGCCAGGAAGGCTTATCCCTTGGAGTCATGTCACATGCTGGGCAGAAATTAGTAAGCTTATATGAATCTGGCTTAGAGAGAAGCCACATTTGAATGTCAAAGAAGCTTTCAAAAGGTAACTCTTAGGTGATATATATTACTAGGCTAAGTAATATATATTACTGATGTCCAATTTCATCAGGACAATGTTTATAAGTACAAGCATGAATATCAAGGGCCTGGCATATTGGTCTGTCCTCCTGTTCTAGGCACTGCTCATGTGCTCCAGATATTCATACACTCTATTATAGAACATAGCAGGACTCTGCAGGATGATAATTCAATATTCTGTTGTTTATTGTGTGGGTCTCCACCCACCAAGACAACATGCCATGATCACATGAACACATATTCCATAGAGGCATGCCAAATGTGTACCCCTTCCCACAAATTCTTCCACCACTGGTGACCTGCACCAGTGACCCTCCCCTCCCACAATAGCAACCCTTCTGCAATCCAAGACCTCCCAAAAAACAAAGCCAAAAATTAATAATGAAATAAATTAAATTAAAATAAAATAAATGTAAAAATTTTAAAAAATGCACTGTGCCTTTCATCACCTTAAGCTCTGTTATCTTTTAGGTATACAGACAATTTCTTCTGTATGTTACCTCAGTGTTTTATTTTTTCTTACTTTATTTTCCAAGAAATTACAGATTACAGAAAAGTCACATAGAATATATAGGGGAATCCTATATACCCCCCTTCCCCCATGTCCTCCCCTACCAATAGCATCTTTCATGAGTATGGTACATTTGATACAATTATGAATAAATGTCAAAGCATTGCTACTAACCATGGCAATGGTGGACATTATGGCATACACTTTGCACTATATACTTTTATAGATTCTGACAAAATGTATAATGACCTGTATCTATCAAGGCAATATGATGTAGAACAATTCCAATGCCCCCAAAATACCCTATATTCCACTTATTCTTCCCTCTCCTTTCCCTCAGAAATTATAACCACTAAATTTAAATTATTGAAGAATAAGTTTTATTAGTTACATGCCTGAATATTTAAGGCTTGAAATACTGTTCTGTTTCTTTTATTAAGCACTGCTTATGTACTTGAGATTCTTCCCCCTCTATTTGAGAATATAGCAGGATGGGAGTTTAATATTTTCTTATTTATTGTGTGGATCTTCACCCACTGAGATGACACCCTATGACAAGGTGAACATTCATATTCCATAGAAGCATGCCCCAGGTGCACCCATTCCCACGTATCCCCCCACTATCAATGCTCTGCACCAGCAAACCTCCCCTACATATTTACCAATAGAACATTCCCACCATTGTGGTGTCAAACATAAACTTACAAATCCCCAGAGCTTACCTGTTCCTTCCTCCAGCTCTCCCCCTAGTTCCTTGGATATTCCAAGCCAACTCCCTCACCATGCTCACCCTCACATTCCAGTACCTTCAACCATTATTTACTCATCCACTGCTAAGCCACCTCCTTCCTCCTTATCATGTGTTTTGCCAATATTGAGCACCAACTTACCACACTCAACTCCCATTCTCTGCTGATAACCTATCTTCCCAACTCTAACTCTGTGAGTCTGTCAAGATGCTTAAGTTATATTCATGAGATTATGAAATATTTGTCCTTTAGTGACTGACTTACTTCACTCAACATCAGATCTTCAAGATTCATTCACCCATGTTTTCATGTGTGTCAATACTTCATTCCTTCTTACAGCATAATAATATTCCATTGTATACATATCACATTTTGATTATCCATTCATCTGTTGATGGACACTGGAGTAGCTTCCAACTTTTGGCAGTAGTGAATAATGCCACTATGAACTTTGGTATGCATATATCTGTTTGTGTCCCTGATTTCAATTCTTCTGGGTATATTCCTAGTAGTGGGATTGCTGGATAATATGACAATTCTATAGTTAGCTCTGTAGGAATCACCAAACAATCCTCCAGAATGGTTGCATCATTCTACATACTGAACAGACATGGATGAAATTTCCCTTAACTCCACATCCTCTCCAATACTTGCATTTCTCTGTTTTTTTTTTAATAACTGCCAGTCTAATAGTGATAAGATGATATCTCATTGTGGGGTTAAATTGCATTTCTCTAATAGCAAGTGATGTGGAACATCTGTTCATAAGTTTTTAAGCAATTTTTGTTTTCTCTTTTGAAAGGCATCATTCAAATCTCTTCCCCATTTTTGAAATAGGTTGCCTTTTTATTTTCAAGGTGTAGAATTTCTTTACTTATGCTGGGTATAAGTCCCTTATCAGATAAGTGGTTCAAAAATATTTCTCCAATTGAGTAGGCTGCTTTTGCACTTTCTTGACAAACTCCTTTGAAGCACAAGAGTTTTAATTCTGTAAGTTCCATTTATGTGTTTGTTTGTTTTTTCATTGCTTGCACTTTGGCTTAAAGTTTATGACAACATTTCCTACGACATGTCCTTGTAGATGCTTCCCTACACTATCTACTAGGAATTTTATGCTATTAGCTCTAATATTCAGTTCTTTGATTCAGCTTGAATTAATTTTTGTATAGGGCAGGAGATGGTGATCCTCTCTCATTCTTTTGGATATGCATATCCAGTTCTTCCAGCACCAATTGTTGAAGAGGTCATTCTGTAACCAGTTGAATGGACCTAGTGGCCTTGTGGAGTATCTTCTGACAATATATGTAAGGATATATATCAGAACTCTCAAGTTGGTTCCACTGGTCAGAATGTCTACCATTGTGCCAATACCATGCAGTTTTGACCACTGTAGCTTTGTACTGTGTTTTAGAGTCAGGTAGACTGATCCTCCAATTTTGTTTTTCTTTTTCAATATGTTTTTGGATATTAGGTCCCCTTGCCCTTCCAAATAAATTTCATAATTGGCTTCCAATTCAGTAAAAAATACCTCTGTAAGTTTTACTGGGATTGTGCTAAATCTGTAAATCAATTTGAGTAAGACAGACTTCTTAAAGATATTTAGTGTTTCAGTGCATGAAGATGGAATATTCTTCCATCAATTTAGGTCTTCTTTACTTTCCTTTAACAATGCTCTGGAGTTTTCAGTGTACAAGTACTTTACATATATAATTTTTTCCTAGATATTTCACTCTTTTAGTGCTATTGTAAATGGAAATTTTTCTTATTTTCCTCTTCAGATTGCTCATTTTCAGTGTACAAAAATACCACTGATAGTTGATTTTATATCCTGCCATTTTACTGAACTCATATATCAGCTCTAGAAACTTTGTTGTAGATTTTTTGGGTTTTCTACAGATAGAATCATGTCATTTGACAATAGTAAAACTTACTTCTTCCTTTCAAATTTGAATGCATTTTGTTTCATTTTCTTTCCTAAGTGCTCGAGCTAGTACTTCTAACACAATGTTAAATAGGAGCAGTGACAGTAGACATCCTTGTCTTGTTCCAGATCTTGGAGGGAAAGTCTTTAACATTGAACCATTGAGTATTGTTAGCTGTGGGTTTTTTCATATAAATTCTTTATCGTGTTGAGGAAGTTTCATTCTATTCCTGTCTTTCAAAGTATTTTTATCAAGAAAGGATGCAGTGCCTAGTCAAATGTTTTTTCTGCATTAGTAGAGATGATCATGTGATTTTTTGGGGGACTCTTAATGTGGCGTATTACATTGATTTATTTCCTTATGTTGAAACATGCTTGCATACTAGGGACAAAACTCACTTGATCAGGGTCTACAATTCATTTGATGTGTTGTTGAAAATGATTAGCAAGTATTTTGTTGAGTATTTTACCATCCAGCTTCATTAGAGAGATTTGTCTGAAGTTTTCTTTTCTTGTGACATCTTTAAATGGCTGTGGTATTAGGATGAGGTTTGCATAATACAGTAAGTAAGGTACTGTTCCGACTACTTCTATTTTTTGGAAGAAGTTAAGCAGGACTGTTATGAGTTCTTTTCAGTATGATTTGCAGAATTCACCATGAAGCTATCTGGTCCTGGATTTTTTTTGGGGGGTCGGGATGTTTTCCATGACTAATTCAATCTCTTTGTTTGTGATTGGTCTGTTGAGTTCATCAATTTCTTCTTTTGTCAATGTAGATTACTTATGCATTTCTAGAAATTTGTCCATTTCATCTAAATTATCCTTCTTGTTGGCATACAATTTGTAAGAATTTCCTCTTATGATACACTTTATTTCTACGAGATCAGTGGTGATATCCCCTCTCTTCTTCTATATGTATGTTCATCTTCTGTTTTTTTTTCTTTGTTAGTCTAGCTAAAGGTTTGTTAATATGATTAATCTTTTCAAAGAATCAACTTTTGGTTTTGTTAATTTTTCTAGTGTTTTTATTTATTCAAAATTTCATTAAGTTCTGCTCTAATCCTTATTATAGCTTTCTTTCTGCTTGCTTTAGGTTTAGTTTGTTCTTCTTTTTCTAGTTCTTGATAGTTGCATTTAGGTCTCTGATTTTACCTTTTTCTTCTTTTTTTAATATATGCATCTATGGCTATAAATTTCCCTCTCAGCACTTCATTAGCTGCATCCCATTGGTTTTCATAGGTTGTGTTCTCATTTTCATTCATTTCAAGGTAATTATTCATTTCTTTTGCAATTTCCTCCTTAACTCACTGGTTGTTTAAGAATGAGCTGTTTAATTTCCATATCTTTGTGCCTAATCTGCTTCTCTGTCCCTGACTAATTTCCAGCTTCATTCCATTGTGGTCAGAGAAATTACTGCATATAATTTCAATCTTTCTAAGCTCATTTTGACATTTTCTGTTACCTAGCATGTGGTGTATCCTACAGAATGATACAAATGCATTCGAGAAGAAAGCATATCCTGTAATTGGATGTAAAGCTTAGTTTATATCTCTTAGGTCTAGAGCCTCTAATGTATTTTCTAAGGTCTCTGACTCCTTATTAACCCTCTTCAAGATGTTCTATATAATGTTGATAATGATGTATGAGTGTTCACCAGTATAATTTTAAAGGCATCTATTTCTTTTCTTAGTTTTTCCATTGTTTGTCTCGTGTATTTTGGTTAGTTGTATAAATATTTATGATTGTTCTTTTTGTTGATACATTATCTCTTTCATTAATATATAGTGACCTCTGTATCTTGCAATAGTTTTCCATTTTATGCATATTTTGTCTAAATGTATAGCCACTCCCACCCTTTTCTGGTTATTTTTGCATGTAAAATCATTTTTCAAGCTTTCACTTATAACTTCCTTAAGTACCTGTATCTAAGATGAGTTTCTTGTAGACAACATAGAGATGGTCATATTTCCTTATCCATTCTTCCAAACTGTGTTTTTTTTATTGAAGTTAATATTTAATATTATTATATTAATATTATTACTGTTAAAGCAGTACTTGCATTAGACATTTTTTCTTTAAGTTCATATGTCTTATTTTGTTTTTAATTTTTTATCATTTTATCCTTTTTCTTATTGCAACTAACAATTTTCCTTTCTATACTTTTCTCCAATGCCATCTCTACTGATTTTTTCTTTTATCTTGTAACACTCTCTTTAATATTTCTTGAAGGCCAGGTCTCTTGTTGACAAACTCTCTTAAATTCTGTTTATCTTTGAATATTTTGAACTCTCCCTCATATTTGAAAGCCAGCTTTGCTGGATATGGATTTATTGGTTGACAGTTTTTCATTTTCTTTTAGCACCTTAAACATGTCATATCATTGCTTTCTAGCCTCCATGATCCCCAGTCATTTCAGGCAGGGAATGTGACCTTGAAAAGAAGAAATTATATCCATGCAACATATCTTTAAGTAAGCCACATCCAACATCTTGTCAATGGTAAATTTCATGTGTATGAACCCAGGTCATAAAAATAAAGACTTGGGAATGGAATAAAGTCATGAATTCAGAACAATCACCAGGCTGAAATTAAAGGTGTGATTAAACATTCTTCCAGCAAAAATTTTGGAAATTTTAATGTCAGGGAAAAATTAATTTGCCCTCAAAATTATAAAATGAGAACTTATGAAAGAATAATTAAAAAATCATGGCCATATCCTTGGTCTTTGAAATATAAGAAAGTCTTACAAAGTAATTAAATAGTTATGAGGTTGAGAAGACAAAAGACAGAATCTGTTCAAAAGAATAACATACCATGTTGATGCAACATGTGAAAATTTTTATCTAGTGACTTACTGAATGATTAATCCAGAATTCATACTTAGAGAATCAAATTAAATAATATTTGTGAGCAAATTTTAGCAGTCTCTTCTTCCAACAGCCAATTTCTTACACTCTGCAGGATCCACTAGAATTTAATGCCTGGGGAGAAGATTTCATTCATAGCCCCACAATGATTTAATATGTATTATCTCATTTGAAAAAGAAACCCAATATCCGAGAATAATTTCAAGAAATCCCCAGTGACCAGTGATCCTTTAATCAGTGTAATCAAATCCACACTAGAAATAAATCATATAACTTTCATCAGTGTGGGAAAACCTTGAGAAAATGTTCTGAATTTAGGCCACATGTGAGAACTCACACAGAAGAAAAAAATACAGATGTCAAATATGTGGAAAAGCTTTCATAAAATCTTCCACAATTAGATAACATGAAAGAATTCACACTGGAGAGAATCCACACAAATGTCATGCATGTAGTAAAGTCTTTAGACAGGGTCTTCCTAGACAAAATTAGAAAACTCACGCTGGAGAGAAACAATACAAATGTTATGTATGTGCAAAAGTATTTAGTATTCCCTTCGATAACATGAGAACACTCACATTGGAGAGAAACCTTCTGAAGGTCATCTTTGTGGGAAAACCTTCATTCAGAGTTCTAATATTAGAAAATATGAAAAAAATCACACTGGAGAGAAGCCATACAAATGTTATATATATGAGAAAGTATTCAATAAGTCTGTGCTTAGGCAACATGAGAACACTCACACAGGAGAAAAAACTTATGAATACAGTCTATGTGGGAAATCCTTCAGTTGACATTTTACCCTCAGACAACATGAGGTAATGCACACTGGAGAGAAACTTTCTGAATGCCATCTATGTGGAAAGACTTCTGTCAGGGTTCTAACGTGAGAAAACATGACAGAACTCACAAAATAAATGTAATGATATGGAATAGGCTTCATCCATAGATTATTGTTTAAACAAATGAGAAAACCCACACAGGAGCATAATTCTATGTCAATGTAATCTTTGATAAATACCTTTATTTGTAATGTAGGCATGTATGAATTACACTTGGAATAACTCTATGTCTATATTGACCTGGAGGACATTTATGCTGAGCTTCAGCTTAAGTGCACAGAAGATAAACACTGGTTAGTAATAACTCTTACAACAGAATCTCAGACAGGAAAATCTTTAACAGAAGCAGAAGACTCTAGAGGAACAGCAGATAATTTTTGCTGGAGTAAATATTCAATGAAATAAGTATGAAATATACTTTACTTATATCTCAGTGAAATGAATGGAGGGAAGTCTTTAGTGATTTCAAATTTATCAGCATGAACATTTTCATACTGAAGAAAAGACAACCCTAAAACAAAAGTGAATAAATATTCAGCTATATTCACTTCAGAAATATCAGAGAGAGGAAAAACCATTAACAAAACATGTTTTCCCATGCTATTCAGAATATGGCCTAATTGCTTTTATTGAAAAATAATTAAGATAATAACATAAGATTTTGAAGCAATCTGGATATGTTGCATGCAGAATTTTGTAACAATTAGTAGGAAGAATATGAAAATTTTCTCCAAATCAATACTTACAAAAATATGTGAAGTTAAAACTGTTGCTGTGAACTGTGGTCTATGCTCAGTGGCAAGGCCCCAGGATGTGTATATCCATTGTGGGTGTTGTACCACACGGATGAGGAATGGTGGTGTGGGATGTTGTTGGAGGTGTGGGCAGTGGGGAACATGGGAATGCCTGTGATTTTGGAGTAATATTTAGGTAATCTAAACACCTTTAAA